>JAJHSJ010000008.1:34982052-35282052 GCA_021015155.1 Magnolia officinalis
CCTGCATCTAATGCATTGATAAATTGTGTTTGCAGGTGAGACAAAGTGCTGACGGATTTCTTCAAACTACTTCCAGATGCCAAGACGGCAACAAATGTTGCTGAAGAGGACATAAAGAAGGTTATCAAGTCTTTAGGATTTCAAAACAAAAGGACTGGAATGATTCAACGCTTCTCCAAGGAATATTTGGATGACTATGGGAATTGTTGTTTGGGTTAGAAATTCCAATCTCTTTGCAAACTCTCTTTGCAATTCCATGTTTCATGTCCAACTTCAAATTATGGGAATTGCTGTTTGTGTTTAGCCCCACTTAGGCCATTTCCTGTTTACTGAATTGACTTGTTAGCAATTTTGTGAATAGGATTCTTATTAAATAATCGCGTGAATTAATTTTTGAATGACCATTAGGTGTAAGATTTTTTTTTATTTTTTATTTTTTATCTTTATTTTTTTATTTTTTATTTTTTATTTTTTATTTTTTAATAAAAATAAAATTAATCTGGCATCTCCTCTTTTCACAGATATTTTAGCGACGGACCAAATCCGTCACTAATTTCTGAACAAGTTGAAAATCAATGACGGATTTGAGGTCTGTCGCTCTTCGTATATTAGCGACGGACCGTATCCGTTGCAAATATTTTTAATGACGAATAATTCGGGTCTTTTTTTTTTTAATTTTAGCGACGGAGTTTTTATTTTTGCGACCCAGTAAAGCACGGGTTTTATTCGTCACAAATTACTAATGAATTTTATCCATCACAAAAATTGTGGCCCAATAAAGCACGGAACAAGCGACGGACGAAATCCGTCGTTTATTTTGTTTTGCAACGGATCTGGTTCGTCGCAAATTCGTGAGTTTAACGTAGTGAATCCTATCTATACATCAAATTGACCACCATATTATACAATGTCAAGACATTGGTAAATAGAAAAATAGAAGTGTGATCAACTCAATAAATTGTTGTTACTAAGTTTTTCAAAAAGTGATGATCATGATGTGGACCTATTACATGGGTTAGATGTTGCATATACATGAAAGGCTGAAAGTTATATTTGAATGGACCTTAGACCTCATTTTTCCAGCAAGTTTTGGCGGCCTCCCTTGATTTTTGATGGGGTCCACTATGATGAATATGTGAGATCCACTCTGCCATTAAATGCCTAATATAATTTTAGGCTTAAAATTTTAAAAAATAAAATAAAATCTGGCTGACCATGATTCAAATGGGCCATAACAATGAAAATGGTTGGGAAAGAGACATCCACCCTTGATTTTTATAGGGCCCACCATGATTTTTATATTGAATCCACTCCAATCATTAGATGTCACACTAATTAAAACATATTGTTCATGCTAAAAATCAGGCTCATTAGTGATTTGGGTGGGCCACACTAAGGAAAATGGTTTAGAGGGTGAACTTTGACTTGTATATTGTTTCTAATTATGTGGTTTACCTCAATCACAAATGTAGTAGATTTTTTGGTCTAGGCCTAACATAGAGTGACACCTATGGTGGTCATTTAATCTAGGTATCCCTTTTTCTTCTCTCCCTCTACATTTATGCAGATTAATTAATTATGAGTTTCTATGTTGGTTAGACCTAGGGTAGTCTCATATTTAATAATTGCATATTACTCCGTACACTATTTCCCTTACATAAGCTTCCATTAAGTTTCATCAATCAAGATAGTAATTAGCGTATGCACTTAGGGGTCCTTACTCATGGCTCGGTGGTAGACTCTTAAGAGCTTCAATAGAGAGGTGATGGTTGGAGTACCCATTGTGGTGTGTGTGGGTGTGAGTTTGCGTGTAGAAAAAAATGTATGCACTTAGGCATAAGAGAGTTGGGTACCAAGACTACGCATATTTAAATCATGAGGCCCACCTTCAATTCTTGACAATTCATTCCAACAGTTTCTTGTAATCGTGAAAAACTATATTTAGCAGTTTTTGTGAAGAATGGATTTTTAAGAAAAGATATGAAAGGGAACTAATTTCTCCATTATTTTTCTTTTTTTCTTTTTTATGACACTATCATGCATCAAAGTAACTGGAATTCACTACCAAAAAAAAGGGGGCAAAGGATACAGACCATGTTAGTTTTTTGCTACGGATATAAACCGTAGCTACAGTTGCTATGGTTTTAATTCATAGCTAAAAAGTTGACAAACCATTATAATTAATGGTGTTGTAAGGGGCTCTATGGGGCCTATATATATATATATATATATATATATATATATATATATATATATATATATATATATATATATATATATATATGTTCTATTTAAGCCGTCCATCTATTGGAAATATTACTTTAGAGCATGAAATCAAAAATCAGCTAGATCGAAGGCTCAAGTGGACCACACGATAGGAAACATGGAGATTAAATCACATTTGCTTCCTATGGTGTGGTCCACTTGGGCCTTCAATCTACCATTAGTTTGGGATCATGAACTAAAATAATTTAATAAAATTAATGGTTGGAATGGATAAACCAAATACATCATGGTGGGCCCTACGGAGCCCCTATCAGGACAGTCCACGGTCTGTCTCATGGAACGACTCCCAAATTTGGTCGCGCGCTCAAAACAGAACCGCGCCCAAAACTGCCTCATCTCTCTCTCTCTCCTCTCTTCTCTCATCTCTCCTCTCTCTCCTCTCGTCTCTCCTCATTTCCCAATCCTCTCTCTCCCTCTCGATCTCTGCTCCATCTCTCTCATTCTCCTCCCTCTCTCTCCAATGCATCTCTGCCATCTCTTCTATCTCTCTCCATTGCAGCAGTCATGAAGCTCCTACCCGAAGAAACACACGCCGTGAAGCTCCTCTCCATAGGTTTGATATCTTCTTCTCTTTGTGTCTCTTTTTCTGTCTTTCAGATTTGATACGTGTTAACTATTTGATGAAATGACATGCTATCTATTTGTTGAAATGGCTGGATGAAATGACATGCTATCTGTTTGATGAAATGACATGTTATCTGCCCCTGTTGATTTTTCATGCTGCTGGGTACCGCTGCTCCATTCCGTATTTTGGGTTCTTCAGCCTGGCTCAGTTCAGGGACGTCTGTCCATTTCCGTCTAGATTTCTTCTCATTAGGCCTTTTATGCTGTTTTTTTTTTTTTTTTTTACATTGCATAAATGCTTTACATAATTGGCATGGCCTAGTTTATCTTTTTTGTTGGGCCAGCCCGATTACCTGTAAATCTCATGTTCAATGAATTCCAAAAAAAAAAAAAGAAAAAGAAGGTATGCCATGAGGCAAATGCTTCAAGATTGTTGTCCTACTACACTAAAAAAGAAAAAGAAAAAAAAAAGAAAGAAAAGAAAATGGCATATTATCTATTTGATGAAATGGCTAGATGAAATGCATATTATCTGTTTGATGAAATGGCATGGTAAAAAGTCTGTTTGAATGGCTGCACAACTATACGTTCAGTAAGGTTGTTCGTATTTTCTTTTTAACAATCCATCTTCCTCATATGATTGCGGCCCACTTGATGAGTAGATTGACCCATTTATGATAAGAGCATGTTCACAATCAGCCCCACCTAATCATTAGCACTGACTGTGGGCATCTTTCGAGGCACACCGCACGTGTCCCAATTCACCTTTCCAATCTTTCATGGTACAAATGACCTAGTATTTCTCTGGGTAACTGATTGCCTGTAACAACCCCAGTCCCTTAGTTAGACACGCTTCATGGGGAAAGTAGTGAACGCTTACAGACACAGAAAATAGATTGTCTTTGTCCCATTTAAGGTAGAAATATTGAATTTCGGGGACGAAATTCTGTTTAAGGAGGGTAGATTGTAACACCCCGTGCTTTCGAGTACTAGGGCGTTACTATTATAATCTAGATTAGCGTAACTATATACATTGTTCACCATCATTTGACAAGTCATAACTCACTACTAAATTGCAACAGTTAGAATACCAACATCTCATATCCAACCATTAATTTAGATAAACCGATAACTAAACAATAAAATCCATGCATTTTAGGCCCACTTACAAACCCAAATAATCAAAATCTTATAATTAAAGATCTATAGTGGACTGAGTGAGTGAATAAATAGTGCTAATTGGGGTGTGACCCACATGATCAATTTAGAAACACTATATAATACATATACATAAATAATCTAAATACAAATAATTGATTTATCTTTGAAAAACACACAGGACGTCTCCAGAAGAGAGAACCATGGGATTTAAATATAAATAATTATTAACCGAAAACACAATAATAAATTTAATAATAATAATAATAATAATAATAATAATAATAATAATAATAATTTGATATTTAAAACATTGTGAAAATGACATTTAATATTACAAATATGTATTTGGCCACCTAATCCCTAATCTAGCCATTAATGTCTGGTTAAATGCTCCCATACACCCTTACTACCGTTGACGTTCAAATTCGGTACGATCCGACCATCGGATTTATGAAAACCTATGACTAAGGACTCCAAATCACAAACTATGCTGACCTAAGTCATGGATCTGCTTTATTCTTCGTACTGGGCCCTAATATGGGCTGACAAAATAGGTGAACGGAGTGGATGGGTCGAAATACTCATGGTGGACCCCACTTCACGCGGTGCATGTGCACAACAAATGCACACCCACCGTGCACTGGATTAAGGGGTCCAATCAAATCGGGTTTGACCAATATTTCCAAAAGAAGGAAATTTCTTCTTTCCGTCTCCCGCGCCCAACTGTTTTTAAATGGATAGAGACCCGTCCTTTTGTAACCGTTGTGGCCCACCATCAGCAGACACTTGGAAGATCCAAACTGTCCATGTTGTAGAGGACCTAAACCCATGCAAACCTGCCCAATTCCCCCACTATCTCTCACATGCGAGACCACGATCACAAGCACAAGCAGGCTATTTGTGCTTCTTCTCTTTCCAAAACAGAAAGCCTGATTTTCTCTCCACGTTGGTGATTCGCGTGAGGAGAAATCGTCGAATCTTAGCCCTTCAAATAGATTCATCTCAGCCACCCACTGCCATTCACGCAAATTAGGGCTGTCAGTGGAAACCGACACCGATTTTGTTGCACCAACAGTCTCTCCCTGTCACGAAATGAATCCGGGCCATTTAACTTCAATCCAATGGATCTGGAAGAGCTTAAGAGACACTTAAAATAGGGAAGGATCGAGCAACAGTCAGTTTTACCCGTTGCTCATGACCTTTCAATAGAAACTCCGCCAGTTCGTTCAAAGCCTGAACCCACCGGGAAAATCACCTCGAAGCACGAAAACCTCCCTCCTGTAAGCTCCCTTGGATTGATTCTTACTGTCCCAAAGGCCCAGATTGGAGAAAAATCCATCGGATAGCGATCCGCCATTAGAGCTCGGAGCTTCTTCCTCACGCACCCGCGTCGCACCAAGCTGTTGCCCAACTCAGTTGGGTCGCTTCTGGGTCTCCATAGAAGCAGAGAAGAAAGGGAGAAAGGTAAGAGGAGAAGGTATAGTGAAGAAGAGAAACGAAAAAAGAGAAGAGGAAGAGAAGTAGATAGAGTGAGCGGGTGGAGTGGTGCTGCTAGGTTGTTGCCCGAGTCCCCCACTAACTCGCTATGAGTCAGCTTAGGGATCGGCTGTTGACCTGTATGGTCATTAGAGAAGGGAGAAAGAGGAATGATAAAGAGAAAGAGAGAGAGAGAGAGAGAGAGAGGAGAGAGAGAGGAGGAGGAGGAGGAGTGGGGGGGGCTGCGGTCTGGTCGAAACTGAGTCGACTCGGCTGGATCCGAGTCCAGCAAGTCCGAGTTGGGTTTGGGCCTTGGTCCAGACATTGCTGGACATTCCAGCATTTTTTTTTCTTTCTTTTTCTCTTTTTTTTTTTAAAAAAAGTGGAAGATTAGAAGAAGGGGAGAAAAGAGAGAGTGACAAAGAGAGAGAGAGAGGAGAGAGAGAGAGAGAGAGAGAGAGAGAGAGGAAGAGAGTGGTTTGGGTGGTTGCCGAGTCAACTCGGCTGAATCCTAGTTCGACTGGGTCAAGGCGGTCAAGGCCCTTGCTGGACATCCCAACATATAAAAAGGGAAGAAGGAAGAAAAAAAATCAAGAAAGGAAGAGAGGAGCTTGGGTTTGGTACTGATGAGTCAACTCGATTGAAACTCACCGAGTCCAAATAAGTTGATCCATGTTAAGGTGAGTCAACTTAGCTTCTTACAATAATCTACCTTGATTTAGCGTAATTAAATAGTTAGTCAGTTTCTTAGTTGAAAGTGCGTGAATGACATTGGTGCAGGTCATTTCCATTGAGAAGGATAGATCGTTTCGAGTCGGGCTAAATCCAAGTTGACTTGGACTTTTGGTAAGCAAACCCTACTTTATCTAGAATGTCATTATAACTAATTAATGGCTAATTTAGGATTTGAGAGTTCACATTTTCTTGGATTTAAATTACGCTTTGGGTTGTCTAGTTGTGCCAATTTGAATCCAACTTGAATACACATTGAGAACTTTAATCACTTGGGCGCATCTAGACTTACTCTATCCTAAACATTGACATGTGATATTTTAGGTTAATCGAGTGTCTTGAGTCCTTTGATGATCTCCAACTAAGCAAGAAATAAGTTTACGCTTTAAGGTGAGGACTCACCCTTTGAGCTTCCTACTTGATTTCATCAATCTAGATATAGATGATGGTATGATTCCCTTAACTGAGTTACTTACTTTACTATTGAATATGCTGACTTGTTGTATAGTTAATTCATGTGTTGAACGACAAATGTTTCTTTTAAATTATAACATGCATGAATGGTTCGATGATAACATGTTATCCTTTATTGTATATGTATTAATTTATTTATATGCTACCACTTGTGCTTGAATGATGAACTGAATGGAACTTACCTTGGACTTATGATCCTGCGGTCCACATTTGCCTTTGTGGCTTGGATGGGTCATTGGTGCCCTTTGTGGTTTATTGGTTATATTTACACATCTGTTGTTTCCTAGCTATCTTACGGAGTTCAGTCGTACCATGATTTTCGGGTGGAGTTGAAGTTCGTTTATCAATTTTCTAGCCATCTTGCGGTGTTCACGTATGATATGATTTCCGGGTGGTCTAGAGTTGTATATTTATTTTCCTAGCCATCTTGCGGTGTTCAATCGTACCATGATTTTCGGATGGAGCTGAAGTTCGTTTATCAATTTTCTAGCCATCTTGCGGTGTTCATGTACGACATGATTTTCGGGTGGTCTACGGTTTGTATGTTGTTTGTCTCTTCATCTACAATGTCAGTCGTACCATGATTTCCGGGTGGAGCTGAAGTTCGCTTATCGATTTTCTAGTCATCTTGCAGAGTTCACGTACGACATGATCTCCAGATGAAGAAGAGGTTTGAAGGTTGATTTTCTATTTACCTCATGGATTTCAGTTGTACCATGATTTCCGAGTGGAGTTGAAGTTCGCTTATCGATTTTCTAGCCATCTTGCGGAGTTCATGTATAAATGCGATTCTCGGGTGTAATAGAAAGTCATATGATTGATTATTTGGTTATTTGGACATGTTTCCTTGCATTGTGACTGCCATTATATTTTGCTTATGATGAAATTTTGTTGATTGGTTTGATTTTCTTAATATGAGTATGACTATGAAATGCCCTGTTTAATATATCTAATTTCATGACTTGCAACTTATATTGGATTATAAATGATGAGTGCGTAATCTTAGAGGGTGCTCCTCACTGCGATAGCCTTTGACGCTATCAAAACGTAACAGTTAATGCAGGTGTAGGGCAAGCCGATGCGGTTCACTAGGTTGCTAGAGCAGACCGGGTAGCTGAAGAGCTAGACGGAGTCTCTGTGGCCCATATTGAGCTTTACCACTAGTTGATAGATTCCTGCTTATGTTTAATGAACTTGGCTATTTGAGATTGTATAAGTCCTGTATGGGCGCTACATTTGAAATTTCATTATGGTTGGAATGTTCTTATTCAATGCATCGTTTATTCTAGCTTCGTTGCTGTTAACTCTGATTAATGACAAACAATTCAAATTTACACTGGATTTTATAGGTTAACACTCGGGTTTTTGGGAAATGGGTTATATACTCGGGTCCTAAAAACACGGGGCATTACATTGCCTTCACTAATAACCAGCCTAAGCTTAGAATGAACAGATGTTGACAATATATTGTTCATCTGATTTTTTTTCTAGAACAGTTTCGGTAAGTATGTTGTTCATCTGATTTTTTTTCAAGAACAGTTTCAATAAGTATGTTGTTCATCTAATTTTTTTCCATGGTAACCTTAATCAAGAAACTTATTCTGCTTTTCCTTGTGGACTGCAAATCACTATATTGAGACCCGACCACTGGAACTACAATTTTCTTATGTTATATAAAATCCGAGTCATGGCTATCCTTTACTTAAGAGGCTTATATCTTACATAACAACAAGGTAAGATCTCACAACTTCTCCATTTTTTTGTTATACAATGATGCAAATGACCTTTGTAGGTTCGGGCATTTGCAGGTTGGCCTGGAACTCGAGTCCAACAGCTTCAAGTAGTCCTTGATGGCAACGACTAGGTTGATGTCCTGGCCGAAAGGAGATGAATAGGAAGCGGATTGAATCCTGACCGAGTCACGCAAACTAATGAGGAAATGCAAATTTTCTTTGAATTTTCTTAAATTAATTGGTGATGCCATTTAAGTAATTCCATATAGAAATACGTGTTCTTACTTCTGAACATTAACATGAATTTGTTACTCTGTTTCAAACTACCTTACATTTTTAATTTTATTTGCAGATTTTGGTAGAGCACATCAGGGCAGTTCTTCCAGGATTAAAAGCCCGCGGACAAATTCTGTCAATAGTGTTGTCAATATGAGATTTGCAATTGATTCTTTATTGTCATTTTTAGGAATTGATTGGTAGACTTGTTATTGCACAGGAATGTTAGTTTTTATACGTGAATTGATGGAGACGTTTTGTCATTTGGGTAGCTTTAATTGACAAACTGTTTTAAATATGAGATTTGCAATTCAGTTTCAGTTGTCATTTACAGGAATTGATTGGCAGACTTGGTTATTACATGGGAATTTTAGTTATTTTATGTGAGACGATAGAGACATTTTGTCATTTGGTTGGCTTTGTTTTCATATTCGACCTGTCTATAAAGTAGATGTCATCACTTACCAACATTTTAGAAACTACACTTATAAGATTCTCCGAAACCTTCAGAATGCTTTCTCATTTTACACTTAAAAGCACAACATTTTGAAAATGTTGCACTAAAATGCATATTCTAATACACTATTCATGTGGAGCTGCATTTTACAACCATTTAACAATGGGAACTTCGTCACTGACTTCACAAACCATAGTTTTTTTAAAAAAAAAAGGATCTCATCCAACGTGTATCTTTGCTATCTAGATATCTCTCATGTTACCAGATCTGAGGCTGTGTGTGTCGATTTATGCAGGGGCCATACTATTGTGGTGTCGGAGTTGACAAGGCATTTGGACGAGACATTGTTGATTCTCACTACAAAGCATGCCTTTATGCTGGAATTAACATTAGTGGGATCAATGGAGAAGTTATGCCTGGCCAGGTAGTAATCTCTCTTTTGGTTTAGCTTAAATTCTAATACAGTCCATGTGAGCCCCACTTATCTTGAGGACCGAGATTGGGAAGTGCTAAGCACTGTCATCTCTATGTTGGTGGGATTTAGGTTTCTTTGCAATTTTGAGCTTTTGTGGGGTTATTTTGGTTTTATTTATTATTTTTTATAATTAAGAGTTCATAAGTTTGTGGGAGTTAGTTTTCAGTTCCTTTAGTTTTTAAGTTCCTCTTGCATCAATTTCTGTACAAGTGAGAAAGATCAATATAAACAATAAAAGTAACATGCAAAAGTCAGATTGGTTGAACAATCCTAACCCTTGATATGTGGACACTTTTTTGTTGAAATAGGACTATTGGGTATTTTACAAATGGCCAGATATAAAATAAACATTTTCATGATATATATAAACTCGGACCCATAATTGGACATTTTGATTTAAATTACTCTTATACCACATATGCAATTTCTAAATAATTACCAATGCTTACGTATCGTTCATCACTCTACCGAGTATCAAAGTGTTTTTGTTTTCCTTCTTACCATGCTCTTGTGAATAATGGGCTCAATTTAAGAGCTTCAAATGGGACTTTTGAAGTCTTGTTTTCCAAACACTTACTATGTTTTCCAAACACTTACTGTGATTCTCGCAGCCTTTGGATGGTTGAAGATGTATGCATTGATTCTTAGTGAACAGCGTGCAGAGTCTTTTCCCTTTCTTTTATGGACCTTCTCTTTATAGTGTGCCCAAGCAAAGTAACATAGTTCATGCAAATATCTAGCATTATTTTGTTCATGTCCTCAGAGATGCCTTGTAATAGACCTATGTAATAGACTATTACATAGAGTCTGGATGGTAGCCGGCATGAAACTTTACCATAACTTTCATTAGGAATCCTGACAATATGACAGACCCTTGATGGAGTGGAATGGTGGAATAGGATACATTTAAGCCGATCCCAATCAGTTGGGATGCGGCTTATATAGATGATGGTTATGATTATGTCCTTAGAGATGCATTGCAGTGATTTATTTATTAATTTGTTTTTTCTAATTTACATTTGCTTGATTTATTCTACCGGCATTGATCCACAATTGTCCAAAATTATCAGGTGAAGAGTCCTACTGGTGATCGGAATAATGATTCTCGTGACAAGACAAGCGAGATGTTTGAATTTGTACTTTCACAAGAAATGTCTTCGTTGCTTCTGTTTCACTAATAAGGCTTTGTACAATGAAACCATAGATTTTGATATCCATGTTGGTCATTTTGCATACTTGGATCAACATGCAAAAGATGGTATGCGCTATTTTTTTATGCAAAAGATGATTTATTTCAACCATTCTGATGCAGAACCTGAACCTAACTTTTCTGAAATTTCCCCAGAGCATTTCAATCCTTTCTTGGAAGGGAACGCGAAGCTGGAAGAGAAGCATTATCTAAAGGCTCAAATCAACCATCAAGTACTGGGTATGTCTAGAATTCTTTCTTATGAACAACAATGGAAGCAAAAGCGTCCTAAGGCTTTGCACAGTATTTGTGGATTTTCAGATCTGACAAGTTGGGTCCATGGTTCAGAAATCTAGATTGTTGTTCAGTGGTCATCAGTTTGAATGGACTATCCTGTAAAATCATCCTCGATATGACAATTCAAAAGCTTTGGTTTGTAGCCTACAAATAGATGGTTAAGAAGAAAAGTGCAGTGACAGTCCACATTCAACTGACAATTCTAAAGCTTTGGTTTGTAGATAGAGTTATTGTTTTGCATTTTGGTTTTTCGCGTATGTATGTTTTTGTTCCAAATTGATTCTTATGCCTGGGAAGTATACTTTTTGTAGCTAATATTAGGGTTGTAGATCTAGGAAGAGAATTTGGATCTCAAGGATTTGGCAATGTTGCTTGGAAAGAGATTCATAATGGCTGGAAAATGAAGTAGGAGAAGAATGTGGTGCCCATGAGCACTGGAGGTCATGACACTTCAGAAGGTAGGGGAGCTGGAGATATTGATGTTAGTACAGACATCAATATGGATGACTCTTTATTGTGAGTTACCCTTGATGTTTTGTAAACAAGCAGCTCTTTTTGGATGCATTCATTGTATTTGTTCGGAGTGCTTTGATACATTTTACCATGAATCTTAAGTAGGGGTTTAAACCTTGAACTATTGAAACTGCTTATTTGGGTGGTTTGCATTAAGCATGAGAATCTTGGGAGTTAATCGACGAGCTTCTTTCACCCATTACCTAATTCCTAATGGAGTTGAAGACTAAATAATTGTATTCTTATGACCTGAAGGAGGAGATTCCCTCATACTCCAATCCTATGTACTCTTTCTGAAGTTTTGTTTCTTTCTACATCAGGTAATGAGTAATAACTGATGAAATACAACAAAACATTAGGTAGTCTTAAATTCGATCTATTCAAAGATTTTGCAATTAGTCATTGTTTATTTATTTCCAAGGTCATGCTTTTTCTCATCCATAATCTAGGTATCTTTGTGCCTGTACAACAAGTTTAAAAACCATATTCAGTCATTGATCTAGACTGTTCGTTTTGTTGAAACATGAGCTATGATGTCTTCACCTATAATGTATTTCATAATCCATGCATGGCGCATAAGAATTGATTTATCATCTTAATTAGGGACTGACAAGTAATGAAAGATGCCTTAGCTTGTTGGGTAGCTTCCTTTCAATCCATCATACATCCGTTGGTAATTATTTATTCCGTATAGAGTTTGATTCCATCATTCATATTCTTCTTGATGAGTTGATGTTGAGTTGTATCTTGTGATTTCAGACAGACCAGTTAAAGGATGAAGCATGCCTTCGGGTTCATATGAAACAAATTATTCAGGTATTATTCACTAGGCTCTAATTGACTGTAACACCCTGAAATTCGGGGGTCGAGTAAAGCTCAGTTCCCAAGTTCCAACGCATCACTTATGCAACAAAGATAATGATGATTATGATGAGAGCATTGAAACATGTATGGAATTATACGAAAACAGCATATCATACTCCAGAGACAGTTAAATTGCAAGCGGAAGACTATAATAGATATATAAAATATATAAACTGTGGTGAGTCTCCAGAGTGTGATAACGTTACCAGAGGTAAATAATTACAAGTACAATTCTAAAATATACCAAATGTGTAGTGTTATCTAGACAACATCCCTGTAATCCCGTCGATCAAGACATGGCTCACATGAAGCCGTCGGCATACAGCTTATACAAACAAGCATCATTGTCATCATAAAGGTTCGGCTCCGCCTCAGGAGTAGCGTCGCCATCTGCAATAAGACAAAGTCTGGTGGGTGTTCGGAACACCGTCCCATAACGTGGGAGTGAGTAGCTAACTCAGTGGAACAATAAAGCATAGGTTAACATGTTATCAATTCGGTCAAGCAGTAATGATAAAGCAGGACAATCAAACAATCCTAACTACTCTTATTTAATGCAAGTATGAAATGACATGATGAATGCCCTTGCCAAACCACCCTCATGCGACACCATCTTACGTTCGCGACATGCGTTCATCCCTCAGTGCTCCACATCTTCCAGGCACATGCAGTGCGATGATGAGCATGATTACCGAGTAGTTATTAGTCCATTTCAAACAGCAGTATTGGGAAACTAAGGTACCTCCCTTGTATCATTCTCAAACATGATCCATTCTAGGGTCGTCAGTTCTAGTTAATCTCATACGATGGTGTATTTCTAGGTCACTGCAAAGGCTGTCAGGGCTGTTACACGCATTCGTTACACCACTCCCCCATCACCCTTTTAACAGTTCATCACTAAATTTGATACAGGCCTAGTTCATACTCTATTCACTGCGGCAAAACTCGTCGCCGCACCACGAGTATGCTCGAGGTCACTACAAAGGGCTGTCAGGGCTGTTGCTCGCAATCGTTGCACCACTCCCCCATCACCTTATCAATGTAGGCCGACAACATGAATATAGTTTCCCATACCATCATAATCGACTCAGGAGTCTGGTTGCTCACTGGTCACTACGGGGAGGCACGTGGCCCCAGCGTAGGCCGACAGCTCGACCACGGTGTCCCATACCACCATGCCCGGCTCATGAGTCTTAGCGGATCGAGGTACCATGGTTAACGAGATTTCACTGGTAAGTTTGGTACCCTAGGTTCAAGCAGTAGCGTCCAAACATGGTGAACATACATTAGACAAATCGGGTTACTTGACGAGCTCGGCTAACTCGAGCGCACAACAAGTTGAACCATATGAAGCGCATAAGCACTTCGTGTGGCCAACCACTATCGCCAACCGAAGTACGACTCCGGTTCGTCGAACACATCTCACGTGGCAAATGAATCTCAGCCACGAATTCAATCCCGTTACCGATTGCCTGGACTATAATCATAGCCCCAATCACATTCAATTGCAAATAGTTAAAGCAGTAATGGATCAAGATTCAAATCATACAACCAAAGTCTGATATTATCCGCTTAGGGCTGCCAGGGCTGTTGCACGTACTCGTTGCACCGCTCCCCCATCACCCTTCACGGATTTTTATGGAATACAACTTAAACATGTGAAGTAATCAGAGCAGAATTACATAAACAAGTAATTCAAACATGTTAACAAGCATGTTATAAAACACAATGCAAACAGGAAATTCAAACACATACGTTTCATAAGTAAGTGGTTAAACTAAACAAACAACATGGAAGAAATTATACACATTACTAAGGTAGTTGAGAATCCTATCTCAACACCCTTATACATTACAATTTACTAACTACTACTCATATAGACATTCCAATAAACATTTTAGATTACATACATCAACATACCTGACGTACGTTGATCACACAGGTATTAGGCCAAATCCTTTCACTAGGGAGCTGCCCCATGGATAACACGTGAGCACCCACGATGGATAGTCATGGCAAGAAGGAATCCAAGTTCCATGTTCATTCAGTCATTTCCACAAATACTTGGGCTACACGTTTTAGTATATATAGTGTATATTGGCCGTGGAGTGATGTAGGGCAAATCCTTTCATCAAAGGGGGGTATCGCCTATATATACAACGATCATATATCCATGACAATTAGTCATGGCGAACACGAATGTGAATTCTATACTCATTCGGTCATTTTCACAAACACTTAGAATACACTATTTCAACATACATAGTGTATGTTAGCAAAACAAGTATTAGGACGAGTCCTTTCGCCAAATCAGTATTTTATCCATATATAATATATTCATACAACAAATAATCATGGCAAACACATTTTCAAAATTTATACGTATACGGTACTTTCTACAAATACCTAGAGTATATGAAATTCCATATTCTTCATCTTTAATTGAAACGGAAAACAGACAGCACTTTGTACATGTGCAATAACATGCAAATCATGAATCTATCATTATCTGACATTGAAAGTGTTGAAAACCATAACCTATACACCTAAAGTCCGTACCTTTTGTCGTAGAATCATAACGAATCCAATAGGTTTACTAAGCTTTCGTATTTGGTAGATTGGTAACCCATAGAATGAAATAGGTTAGTTATTTCATAACCTACAACTATTAAAACCCCAAAACAGATTAGGGTTAGGGTTTCTTACCTAGAAACGACGCCGAAATCGCCGGAAAAACGATTAGAACGGAGTGGTGAAGCTTGTGTAGCGGTAGGAAAAAGTGGCAGGGAGATTCCCCCACTTCTCTCACACTTTCTCTCTCTTTTCTGTCTTCTCTCTCTAGGGTTTCTCTCAAATTCGTATGGCTATGAGAGAGAGGGTTCTAAGGTGTCATGCCCCGAACTCGGAAACCGGGCTCACAAAATTCCCGATCGCCAAATCTGGTGCCGACAGCCTCCGTAGTACCCCATTCTCGGCTCCTAGCGTCCATACGCTAGGTTCCGATTCTGGGATCCTACAAGGAGGATTATTTTTTTTTTTGTACATTTATCTCGTAATAAGCATAACCACAAGTATACCCAAATCATAAAGGCAACATCATCATCACATGGTCTAAAGGGAAAAAGAAAAAAATGAAATAGAGAGAGATAGAGAGTGAGACATAGAGAGAGATCGGTGAGTATGGAGGGACCCCGCCACTATGGGCCCCTCGTTCAAAATTACATCAAGGTGGGGTCCCACATTATAGACCCTAAATCGACAAAAATGAAGGAAATAAGGAGCTACAAACACCCACCGCTTGATCTTCTTGCTCCCTTGGCTTGCCGGTCTCCTTGTTCTCCTCTTTGATGGTGAGATGGGAAATGGATGGCTAAGATGAGAGGTTTTGAGATGGGGAAAGGTGGACCACACTTGGAGCTTTGAAGGAGAGGGAGAGAGAGAGCACCCACCTTTAATCTTCTTTGATTTCTTCTTCCATCAACGCATTTTAAGGCTCCAATGGTTGAGATTCAACGGCTAAGATCGGCTTTGAGAGATTGGATTGGATGGTAGAGAGTGGCTACACAAAGCTCCTCCCATGGAGAGCCATGGACGTGGGTTGCTCTCATGGAGCTTGGGAGAGAATGAGAGAGAGGTGATGTGAGTGGAGTGATGGGGAGAGAGAGATGGATGAGGTGATGGAAAAAGAAATCAAAGAAGATCAAAGGTGGGTGCTCTCTCTCTCTCTCCCTCTCCTTCAAAGCTCCAAGTGTGGTCCACCTTTCCCCATCTCAAAACCTCTCATCTTAGCCATCCATTTCCCATCTCCACCATCAAAGAGGAGCACAAGGAGACCGGCAAGCCGAGGGAGCAAGAAGATCAAGCGGTGGGTGTTTGTAGCTCCTTATTTCCTTCATTTTTGTCGATTTAGGGTCCATAATGTGGGATGGGTGAGGTGATGGAAAAGTTGACTCTAGGGATGGGGGTTGTACTTGGGGATGGGTGAGTGATGTGTGAGTGATTGATGGGATTGATGGGACATGATTTGAAATCTTTCTTAGATTTTGCAACGCGCGGTGTTTTCCTCTAACTGAACGCGGGCCCACATCTTCTGGCCTAGGTATCGCCTCGGCAAACGAGACGCGGCATCGGAACCGCGGTGACGGCGCGGTCGCTAAGGTATAACTCTTGGGGTTGAGTCGACTCGTAGTTGACGGCGTGTGAATCAAGGTCGCGCGCAAATACCGGTTAAGGGTCGAAGGTTGCCGGAATTCGATGGGAAGACCGCGGAAGCCTACGGGACGGTACGGTTCAGGATACGGGTCTTACGTAAGGTCCTTATATAGCCTAAAAACACTCTAAAATAGACTTATGGGCAAGGTATACTTAGGTTATAACCAAATCGACCCTGTTTCAGCTCAACGGAGCACTTCTGGCCGGCCCCCTTGAGCCAAAGGTCGGACTTAAGCTCACAGACACCGGATCCAGGTGGAGTTAAGTTTTCATTTCAGTGGAATTTCCAGATCACGCGTGGCGGACTAGTTTCAATTTAACGGTCAGTGGATCTCGATCGGAGATTCCGAGTACATGGTTATGTTTGGGAAAATATCCCTGATCCGAGGGTGTAATTTGGTCTGATTCTGATGGTCTGGTTGCTTAAAACTGATCCGCAAGCGAGAGGTGCCAGATTTATTTATTTTGGATTTAATTTAGAATTATTTTCATATTTCTCACACTCCCCGCTCTGAACTCAAGCGAATTGCACTGGGACACTATCTGGATTTGATTTCCGAGATGGTTGTCAAGCCCAGCAAGGCGGTCTTAATTCCTTAACTTCGTGTAAATCGGACTTCCGACGTACGGTCCAGATCTGATACGGAGTTTCGAGATGCTCCCGAGAGCAGCCGGTAATGAGATTGATCGTAGATTTTAGGGTAACCTAGCGTCAATGATTCTACAAGTTTTGGGTCTTGCAGATCATATTTAAAGTGATTGGTGCTAATTTCACAGGTACTCTAGTTTAACACTAGCTAATTCTCGCCTAATTTCTAAAGAATTTAGTCCTGAGTAATTTCTGTCTGAGGTGATACCTGGGCCTTTGTAGTTTGTATATAAAGTGATCCAAGTTATATTACTTAGCTAGTTTAAGATAGCGTCTAGGGTGAAAGTACTTAGAAAAATTAAAAGAACAAGGTGGTGAAGGGTGAGATTTGTGAAGGAGATGGGTTCAAAAGCGGTTTTAGACTTTTGGATTGAGTTCTGACAAGTTAATAAGGTGTTAGGATCGACCCATTGCCTAAGAACGTCTAATTCTAGGTTGGCAAAAATCCGGGATGTTACATTGACTATTGGAAGTTAATCTAGAGCAACCACCTTTTTGTATTGGGATTTTCGACCTTTCATGTTTTCTTTGTCAATGTTTTGTGTTGTTTCTGTTCCATACTCTATACTTTCTATTTTGGTTCTATGTACACTATTATAAAGAAAATTCTTGGCTACCATTTCATAGAAGTACCCTTAGCTAATAATACGGTTTTCAAAACCAAAACATTTTTAGAAGTTAATCTAGAGCAACCACCTTAGTTAGCTTATTTTTCCTACTAATGTTTGAAGTGTGATCAGCTGCTTATGGTTCCAGCAGCTTCCATTGGATTTGGATGAATTTGAATTTAGGTTTTTAGTTGAAGTATTTTCTCTTCAGATCCAGGAGCTAGATGATGAAGTCTTAATGGAGAATCAGAGTTAGAATGTGCTTGGTGTCACCATGTCAGAGTAAGGCTGTAGTGGTTATTTTCGGAGTTGTGTTCCGGCAAACCTGCTAGCAATTCTGGATGGTTTTGGGTCTGATCCTATAACTTGCTCTATTTAATCATCATCCTCTGCTCCTATTATACTTACAACCGGCAATCTATCGTATTCTAAATTTTGTTTATTTAGAAATGTGAATGTAGGATGCATTGTATGATTTAATTGCTATTTGTAATATGAATACATCATTTTCTTTCTTGATCGCACTGTGTACTATTCCTAACAGCATTAACTGTATTAGCTTAGATGAGTTGATCAATCACAGCAGGTTCTTACAATGGTAACAGACACCATTATTATAATTTTTTATTTTTTATTTTTTTAAAAAGTAGCTATGGATATTAGTTGTAGCTCTTGTTCTGAAAACCGTAGCTATTTCTAACTTCAACATATTGCTACAAATTTCATTTTACTTTTAGCTATAGGTATTATCCGTAGCTGTATGTACATTTCGCTACAGAAAGTATGGCTACGGATTATATCCATAGCTATGATTTCTATTGCTACGGATTTAATCCGTAGCCATAACTTTTCGACCTTTAGCAATACTAATTGCTACGGCCGTGCTACGGACTATAACCGTAGCAATATACGTTTAGCTACAGGTTTTATTTGTAGCCTTTTCCCCTTTTTTCTGGTAGTGATTCTTTTCCACGGTTTTCTTTGAACAAACAGTAGAATTTCCTAAATTGATGTTTACTACCTTCTTTTGATAATGCATACAACCTTAGACCCTTAACCCTAAATATCAAATGTCAAGATTTCCTTACCTCTTTTTTTGTTATATATATATATATATATATATATATATATATTATATATATGATAGTGACGGGCTTCTCGGTTAAGACGAAAAGGGGGACCACTGCCTAGTCAACGAAAGGGCAGATATTTTTCTAGCAAGATGTTGCATTGCAACCCACAAAAAGGGAAAAGAAGAAGAAGAAGGAAGGAAGAAGAAGATGGTGATGGAATAATTCACAACCCCTTAGCTTGTTAACTAGGCAACTTTGAGAGTGGGGCATGTCAACCATTTAATGGTGCTCTCCTTGACCATCACAGCCTTTGCCCAGGCTCGTGGATCCAATGTTTACTGTACGTAGATTACTGGTCAGGTGGGACCCCTTTGTGTGCATGAAAAATTCTCCCAGGTTCCCTTGATCTAGAGGGTAGGTAGTTGGAAGAACGAGACAATGTATGGTTTGCTGACCAGCATGACTCAGTGCATGCATGCGGAGCTGGCGGTCCAGCCACCAACACGTTAATCAGACAGGCCCCACCATGAGTGATGGATGCCTCATACGAGGTGGGTCTTATAAACTCAATGGTCTGGATTAGGGGAGCGAGTGCCACATATATAGAATCCAGCAACAGAGAGAAACTGTAATGTTTGCAGTTGGTGGGTCCAAGGGTCACATGATTCCTCTTCCATGAGAAGGAACCGGAAACAGGTCGGGGTTGATGGAGACGACTGTACCAATGCGATGGCACGCAATGGAAAAGATTCAAATCGAGTGGTCATTAACGTATTCAATGTTCCACTCCACTTCCCACTTGAAATTACTCCACTCGCTTTCTCCTTAAAGCTGTCTCTTATAATTGTACTCATTTCTTCCATTTCCTTTTTTCTCCTTGCAATAGACACATCAAGTCAGCTAAACGCGCGTGCACACTTGCCTCCCCCCACATGGCATGTGCATGCATGATCTGAGCCCTTCATCACCCTCATCCAACCCATAGATCGGCCGGTCTGATCTAACAATTGGATGGGGTGGTCATACATATAGGTCGAAATCAAACCGTTTGATAATTTCTCGCGGTATATTTTTCAGCCCACCTGATCAATAAACTGACCTGAGCTTAGAAGCACTGTGGAGCTCCTATGACGAGCCACCTGTGTGAGGTTGTATTGAGTGAGTGGTGAGGGTGTGACGCAAATGCACTACGGGTATGCTTTGCATTCTTCCAAGTAGAGTGGTTGACACGCACGTATGCTTGTGGCATGCAATAAACTAAAAAGACTGGCTTGTGGAATGCACTGTTGCTGATTGCCAGTCCCAAAATCAGATTTGCCAAAAATCTTAATATCTTATTCTTGGACCCTTTT
This sequence comes from Magnolia officinalis, assembly GCA_021015155.1. NCBI lineage: Eukaryota > Viridiplantae > Streptophyta > Magnoliopsida > Magnoliales > Magnoliaceae > Magnolia > Magnolia officinalis. Next base: position 35,002,444 of record JAJHSJ010000008.1, read on the forward strand.
TTTTGTTTTTTTTTTTTTTTTTTTTTTTTTTTTTTTTTTTTTTTGTTTAATTGAATAAGACCATTGGATTTCTTTTTCTCATTTTTAACTGTCCAATAAATGTTTTACCAATTCGACAATTAGATAATCAAACAATTATAATTCTCCATCCGAGATACATTTAAACTAGCTTGAACTCATAATTCAGACAGTTTGCCTTAAATTAATAACATGCCACTTATGAAATTTATTAGTGTATCATCCATCCGCCAGATTGTATCTCTCTCTAATCCCAGTCGTCCATCCTCACGTGATCACGTGGTGCATATGTGAGGATCCTGGTGGTTCATGGGGCGGTCTTTGCGTTGAATGTTCCTCAGGCCTAAAAACTGCAGCAGGTCAGGAATACATCTCCCAGAGAACAGACCATAGAAGTGATCACAAACTGACCACATTTAACGTGCATGTATCAAGTTCCTTGATGATTTTTACGACGACAGGACACATCCAACTTAGGGGACGACTGTTTGATGAACGTTCAGGATCCTGTGTCCATATTTCATACTGACACACTTGTGGGGCTTTTCGTGTTTGACGCTTGAAGATGGAGCGTGCGAATTCCCAAATCATCCTTGCAACAGTTATACGGGTGACGTCTCATCCTGAATTATGAAATTTTTCGGGTCGGCGCAATACAAAGTCTAAATTTTAGGCCCGAGCCCGGCCCATTTACACCCCGCCTGATCATTCATCTGACAACTCTTTCCGTTAACAAAAAGGCATCTCCATCAGAAAAGCTGATGAGATATGCTTAGTTGATCCATGCGATGGTGGGGAGATCGTCCAACATGACACACTTTTTTACATCCGGGCCATTCATCAGGTAGAGCGCAATGGGAATATGGTCTTGCACGTTAAAACTGAGAGTTAGAAAGATAACCAGTGGCCCGTATTGTTTTTTCAATTTTTCATGCGTGGCCCATCTATGATAGAACTAGCCTAAATTTCAAGCTAAGGAATACTCACAGTGCACCTTACTCAGTGAATGGTGTGGATCTTGAAAACAGATGGCATGCTAGCAGTTGTGAGGCGAAGAGGCAGTGATCATTTCACGTGAGCGACCACAGTTACTATATCACGGGAGCATCTTTAACTTTTCCATGGCGTGAATGGTCACTTTCGATGTCACCTCGGATGTAAAATGATACGGGAATTTGGTTTAGCCGTTTGGGTTCTTTATCATGACATTTGTCCTCTTCCCCTCATACTCGCCGAGGACCTGATGTCTACACGACTACACCCACTTACTTTTCTTTTTTCTTTTTCTTTTTCTTTTTTTTTTTTTTCTTTTTTTTTTAGCACCTATCCCATGTTTTCTACTTTTGGCTATGCATCTGTATTCACGTTGATTTAACTAAAAGTAGAAAAAGGGCGAGGGCATATTTATGGATAGAAAATCATGTTATCCTCGACCTCCTCAGATTAACATTTTACACGCACTTGCACTCTGTGGAGGTTCATGCTTTGATGATCCATGCCATTGCCCGCTAAAGCGTGACAGTGGATGTACCATCATCAGCTCTAAAGGGCCCAAGATCAGGGCCCAAGATCAGTGCCTTGGTACCCTTTGAGGCCGTGCAACTCTTCCTTCCCAAATTTATTGGCATAGCCCTGGCTTTCTAATAAAATAAAGAGAAGTTAAAAAAAAAAAAAGCTGGAAGAGAGTAAGAAAACATTAACGAAAGAGAAATGCTCCAACACAATTAATTGTACCTCCAACTAGTTGTAGGAAAGACCACTAGAGTGATGTATAACACCCAATCTTTCCAGCAAGGTCATCCAACTATGAAATGTGCGCTTAAAAATTAAGCCGATTCGACTATGTAGGCTATACCATAGAAAATAATAAACAACCACCCACTAGTATCCACATTCACATATGCCAATCGGGTTAAATTGACTGGGTTTTATGGGCATCACGTTTTCACTGTAGGAAGACCTTGCGTAAGAATGTAGATACCTCACCTAAAACGTGAATAAGATACTCTTTGAACTTCAGCTTGACTTCAATAAATTGTCTTTTACTGACTTAGAAATAATTGCAGATACAAATGGATCAAACTGAAAGTATATTCGGCACGTCTCAGAGACAACCAATGAACCCGATCGGGTAGCACCAAATTTAGTAGCGATTTGGTCACGACCATGCATTTGAACTTCAAAACCTCGGAAACTCTCTGTACGTGGAAATTAATATGTGAAAAAAGGATAAAATAAACTCTCTCTACCCATAAATCGCTCTCTGTACTATTTAGTCTTTTCGAATAATGTTGTGTTAGGGTGTGAGAGGTCATATCTTTAAGATTGAGGAAAGTATACCCGTCCTTATCCAAAGAAGCCATTGTATTATTGAGAACAAATTTTAACTGATTAAGATGATTTATAATTCATTGGAAATGTGGTCAAATGATATTTCTAACAAACTTAAGTTTCCTCCAATCAGAGTTTTGATGATGAAGATTCGGTCCGTTTATCAAAACACATTGTCGAGCGACTAAAGCCATAAAAACTCTGGCCGCACTTTAAACTAGTCAAACGAGATCCAATTGAAGTGCTTTCAGTTGCATTGAAAATCTTATCAGGTGACATTTTCAATGATCCTAAGATCATCGAAAACAAACCATCTGTCAAATTACAAACAATTGATTTTATATACTGAACAGTTGTACTTTCGGCATATCGAACAGAGTCCGATCGAAGTGATTTTGATCTTGTTAAGAAGCTTACCAAATTATCTTTCAAACGAGACTAAGATTATAAAAAATGGCCGTATAATGAACAAGATACAAGCATCCAAACAATTTGCAGAAAAAAATTAATCATTATATATATATATATATAAGAAAAGGTACTATGCGCTCGAGCTGATTTGAACGTCCCATGAGGTCAAGCTGTGTGAGTCCCACCGTGATGCGTTTCGAACATTAGCACCATGCATTTGATGCATCCCCTTTAAATTATGGGATATCCCAAAAATCAGCCGTATACGGAACTCAGGTGGGCCATAAATCTAAAATCATGTGAAGACATGCTAAAAACATATAAAGCACTTGGTGGGCCCACCTGAAATTTTCATGCATCTGAAACTTGGTCTGAACCCTCATCCAAGTGGTACACACATAATGGATGGGCTGGATTTGCAAACCAATCTCGGTGGGCCCAAAAAATGGTTGTTTCGACAGAAAACAAATGTGTTTGATTTGGGGGATTTATTCAATGATAACAAAGAATTGTTGAGAGAACATTGATCACATTTATCTGAGTTCATTTACATCCTCTGATTCCCTTGATTCTGAAAACAAAGTACAATTAATGTAATGCAATTAAAGAGAGATGTTCAATACAAAATTTCGGCAGCATTCCCGACGCTATTTTGGTCATCTACTAGGTACTTAGGAGGAATTGCTAAATCAATCAGCCAATCTCCAAGGAGATAGAAATTCCGGCAGCACTCTGGCAGCTTCTTCGGTCATCTCCCAATACTTAGGAGGGAATGTTGAATTCATCAACTGATCTCTCTCTCAAAGAATGAGGCTTGAAGATCCAGCAGCATTTCGACCTCCATATATAGTTGGACAATTGACCCAGTTGTGCGACCCGCGCAACCAATACATAGTTGCACAGTCCGTTTAATTTAACTGGTAACCTTGTTGCGCAGTCCGCGCAACCGATAACTTCGGTGCGCGGTCCCGCACAACTGATCGTCACCTCTGCTCTCTACCTTCAGTTGCTCTGCTCCAGTTATCAAAATCTTCCATCTCCCAAATGAGAGGAGTGGGTGGGGTATTTATAGGCCCCACACAAGTGTCAATCTCAATCCTGTGTCAGTAGATTCTTGATTGCGAGAGATCCGCGCAACTAACTTCTGGTCTTAGCGACCCGCGGAACGTGTCATCTTGATTGCGCGATATGGGGAACCTATCTTCTTGCTTCCACGACCGCGCAACGGATCTTCTTGATTCTGCGACCGCGGAAAGTGAAATCTTCATTGCGTGATACGGGGAACCCATCTTCTTGCTTCCGCAACCCGCGCAACGGATCTTCTTGATTCTGTGACCCGCGCAACAGATCTTTTGGTTCCGCGTCCCCCGCAATCGATCTTATTGGTTTCCGACGGCTTGTCCCGGCAACCAATCTTCTTTGTTCCATGACTCGCGCACCAATCTTCTTTGACCATGGAAGGAAATATTTTTATGCCTCACAGATGCCCCTCGATCCTCTTTGATTAATTCCTGAAATCAAATGAAGGATCGATCTTCCTCTCCTGAAGAAGCTTGAAGAACTACAACTGAAGAATGACTGGATGATCATGCTTGCATAGAAGATTGGATGATCATACTTGACCAGAAGATTGAATGATTGCATTCGATCGGAATACTGGAATGCTCGTGGTCGAACGGAAGATTTGAATGCTCGCATTTGACTAGAAGACTGGAATGATATATTGACCAGAAGATTTGAATGCTCTCGCTCGAATGGAAGATTTGAATGATCCCTAGCTTGAATGGAAGACTTAAATGATTGTGCTCGAACGGAAGACTTGAATGATTGTGTTCGACTGAAAGACTTGATGATTATGCTTGACCGGAAGACTTGATGATTGTGCTCGACCGGAAGACTTGATGATTGTGCTCGAATGGAAGGATTTGAATGCTCGTTCAAATGGAAGACTTGATTGATTGCGCTTGAATGGAAGATTTGAATGCTCACGTTCAAACGAAAGACTTGATTGATTGTGTTTGAACGGAAGATTTGAATGATGGCGCTCTAACAGAAGAAGATTTGAATGATGGTGCTTGAACAGAGATTTGAATTCCTCAGCCAGTAGTGTCGAGCGGATGCTTCACTAGAGAAGATGAAGTTCTCTTTTCATCGAAAACATCTCTGCAATAACTGTGACGACTTTGTCTTTGAGCGACTTGATCAGAGAACTATCTTTCAAACTGCTGCTGCTTGCACCAACGGTCTTTTTTATCAACTCCTAGCAACTTTTCCTTCAATTTTGTGTCTAGAGATGTTCTTTAATGCTGCTCTGCCCGTAATAAATTTTTTTGATTATTTCCTTTATTCATGATCTACATAATCCAAGTTTTCGAATAACGGTCTTTCCTGCCAAATTGATTGAAATTAGTATCTCAATATATTATAATCCTTTCAATTTAGCTTTATGAAGCATTGATAGTTTGGAAATATATATTGAAAACTTCTCTTCTTTTTAGGCTGATCGTGATATTTTGTAGTATGATAATGATTTAATCATTTCATCTTTGCGCTTGTCATCATGCTTCGCATTGCATTCATTGTATTTTTTATATCGCGCTCTTGGGATGTCATTTCCAACTCCAAAGGTTCAATTGCTGAGTTGTTTCTAGCTTGTGCTCCTTAGCATTTCTTCATAGACTTTTCCTGGGATGTTTGCTGATTCTGAAAAATAGACAAGACTTCTTTCAATTTCACTTATTAGCTTTTCAAAGGACATAAAAGTTACTGATGATGATTCCGTCTGTTCTTTGTCTCCATCAGATCTGATACTTGGAGTCTTGCGATATCATTACTATGATAGTGAGAAGTTACAATATCAGCATATAACTGAGCTTTAATATAGAAGCAACTTTTGAACGTTCACATTGAATCATACTTCATAATTCTCGGTATATGAATTCCTTTATTGTGCATAAGAGATTATCAGAAAGACCAAGGCGTAGATTACTTTGAAGACATAGATCCTGCCCCCTTCCCCGTCAATTTTCACATAAAGATTTCTTCAGAAGAATATTTCCGACGCGAAGCCCGTTGATACCCTTGAAGGATAGATAATCTTTGCAGCTCCTTTAACAAATCCAAAGAATATATCTGAATCTTTATATTGTCCAGGAGAGAATGATGATTCTTTGCTAATTCATTCTTTGCCACCTTTGAGAATATTTCGTAATAATATTTCTTTATACCAAGAAGGCAAGAGATAAAAAGACCTTACGGTTCTTGTCAGCAGAACAAATATATTGTAATGGAAGACTCATAGTTGATCTCGAAGATTTTGAACTTTTGAATAGATAATTGCCAATATCTTGAAGGAATTTACTGCTGCTGTAATTTGAACCTGATTCAAGAGAAACACATCTTTGCATATATATATATATATATATATTATATATATATATATATATATATATATATATATATATATATATATATATATATATACACTCAACATTTAAAATTTTTATCAGGTAATTACATATTTGAGCATATCTAAATTGAAATATGTATCTGCAGCATTTTGAATGCTAAACTTAATTTATGCTTTTTGAGTAGTGGTGCTAGTGCACTTTTGACTGACCATACTTTAACTGGACAAGACTGACTTTGACCTGACTTGACTGGACTAGTCTAGATTGAACAAGACTGGACTGGACTGGATTAGTCTAGATTGAACTAGACTGTACTTGACTCGACCAGACGATTAAACTGGACTTGACACTGGGCTCAAGGAGCAAAATAGTTTACCGCCGATTTCGAACAGGGCTCAAGGAGTAATCATAGTTTACCGCCGATTTCGGGCAATGAGCTCAATGAGCAATTATAGTTTACCGCCGATTTCGGGCAATAGGCTCAAGGAGCAATTATAGCTTACCGCCGATTTCTGGCAATGGGCTTAAGGAGCAATTATAGTTTACCGCCGATTTCGGGCAAGCCAATTTAGGGCTTTAAAAAAAAAAACTGCTGAAGCTTTGTAGGTCTCATGCGTAGTTGGCCATATAGGCTTAGCTAGGCTGCCTTAAATGATTAGCTACCATTGTTGTCGTAAGATTTGTGTGGTTGACCATGTAAGTTTATTCCACTACTTATTTCATTGCCATGAATGGTGAATCCATAGCTGATATTTCACCGCTGCTGATAATGTTATGAGAATCCATAGCTGATATTTCACCGCTGCTGATAATGTTATGAGAATCCATAGTTGATATTTCACCGCTGCCGATAATGTTCTGAGAATCAATAATTGATATTTTGCCGCTGCTGATATGCTCTGAGAATCAACAATGATATTTCACCACTGCTGATATGCTCTGAGAATGTAATTTTTGGCGATGATAACATTTTTTGATAAGGGATTGATGGATAACTATAGTTGCTAATTTTGGCGATTGGCTTTTCATTTGGCGATTGTCATTGCATGTGAATGCTTCACATTTGGCGATGACTTGATATGTTTGAAAGCCTGTCTTTTATTCAAATACAAAAGAAATACATTCTATAGTGAGAAACACATTTCATAGTTTCTTACTTACCTGTTTTACTTTCGCGATGACTTAATATGCTTGAAAGCCTGCATTTCATTCAAATACACAAAAGCAATACATTCTATGGTGAGAAACACATTTCATAATTTTTTTACTTACCTGTTTACTCACTTGTCTTGCCCCCTTTTGATTTTGAAAGTATTATACCGATACCTTTCGAAATCAAAATAGAGGTTATTTCCTGAACTGACAGGTATTGCAATGCATATCTGCAACGAATATACTTTTTATCGCGACTTTACATCTTTTGCCTCACTTGCTTCTTTTCTTTTGAATATTTAGGCTATGACAGCTCGATCTTGTCAATTACTGACGATTTACCATACGAAGCATGTTATCGTCTTTTAACGCGGATGCCCCCAGAATTTTCTTTATCGAGTTTCTGTCATTTTTCTATATTTTTCTCTTTCCGTCATGCTCTTTCCATAGCAATTTCTCCTTATCGATCATCGTCTGTAGCTTTTTTCTGAGGTAATTACAATTTTCTGTATGATGCCCAAATTTACCGTGATAATGACAATAATCCATTCCTCTCATATTTCCGATTTCTTCGATGTGTCTTAGCCGAGGTAATTCAATACTCTTCATAGCCAACAATTGATTCAACATAGGAAGTATATCTTTTCTTGCAAACGAATACTTCATATGATCTTTATTTTGCTTGGACCTTTTATATGTCATTATAACTGCACGACCATTTCTATCTTCTTCATCACTGCCTTTTTCAACATCTTGATAATCTTCTTTAGTTTCTTCTTTTCGAGTGATGTGGGTTGATTTTGACTGAAAAGCAGACACTCTTCCCATCATCTTTTCAAGAGCATAAGCCTTCGTAGCAAAATTACGAAAGGCTCTCCAATCTTTACTAATCAGGTGGCATGCCAGTTCTGGTCTCATGCCTTCTAAACATAGTTCTACTTGTTCTGATTCCCACAGAGGATGTTGACATGATGCTACCAAGTCCTTCCATCGACTGATGAATTCTTCAACTGATTCATTTTCTTCTGGCAAATAGAGGCTAATTCGGCCAAACTAACTTCTCGATCTGAAGAGAAAAAGTTTAATATAAAAGCATCCTGCATTTGTTCCCAAGTATGAATAGATCCTGGGATTAAATCTAGAGAAATTTTCCATCTTTACTATGAAATGCATCATATGCTCTTCTGATGATCCATTCCTGTTAAATTTCTGAAAATCCGGGTGTTTGAAATTGGCGGGAAATGGCATATCTTCTATTTCAAAGGGATACGATGTCTGATATTGAAAGATTTTATTCTGACTTCGTTCATTCTCTAGATGAGTAGACTCGATAACCATCTACCGAATTTCTTCCTGCGTTATATTCTGAGTAATATTAGGCATCGGTCTTTGAAATCTAACCACTTGCGGTTGTGGTTCTACTTGTGGTTCAATGTTGTTCACAACAATCACTGTCGGAATATTGGGGACTTCTTCAGCCACATGCTTATCTAGCGAAAACTGATCGGGCTGATTAATATTTATCGATGGGCTTTCTATTTCTTTATACTCTGATTGTCTTGATATTGAAGCAGGAAGCGAGCGTCGCGCTGCTGATGTTGTTGAAGAAGATGAACTATTATCTGATTTGAAACCAGCGAACTGTCGCTTCGAAGAACTTATTGACTCAAATCGTGGCATTCTCGATGCATGAGTTTACGTAAAATCTTTTGTAAGAGGTGTTGTGAGTGAACATTCGCTGATTACGGTCGCCTTCCCATTGTTGTTCTGAACTTGCAATGATTCTGTAGAGGATGTCTTTACAGTTATAGTTAATGGTATCAGAAGACCTTTTGGAGTGACGGGCCTTTCCGTTTTTCTCGAATAAGATGATTATATGACCGAAGCAGGACCGTGTTTCATGGCACTTCGCATAATTGACCTAATACTTGGCGAGATGGTGCTTCTTGCGGAAGCAGATCGAACTTTTTGACTTTTGGATATTACCATCCTCCATTCTCCCTCATCTTCTTGAGCTACTGGCGAAATAGAGATTGTTTCGTCCATTACACGAAATTCACTGCTCTTGATCATAGTAACACTTTGCTTTCTCTAACGCTTTCTATTTACTCTTAACTCTTTTCTTTTTATTCTAGAAAGTTGTGGCGATGCCCCCTGGATTCTCTATTGGCTAATGAATTCGTTAATTCATTAATTAATTCGTCTACTTGTCGGTGAGCAGCAAATGATTCAGTTGAACTAACTTCTCATCTGAAGGTTTTTCTCAGGATTTACTGTTGCTCACGGTGGTTGTTATTGGAAAGTTGGGGATTTCTTCAGTAACATGCTCATCTGATGCAGACTGATCAACATTTGCTGGCAAATTTATATTTATCATTTCTATACACTTGATATCAAAGGAGGAAGTGAAAACTGCATTGCTGATGCAATTGAGGAGGATGAACTGAGTGAGTGAGGTAAAACCGCGCCTCGTAACATTTCACATGATTGACCTATTATCCATACTCGACAGATTGAACCTTGACATTGTCTGTCCTTGATCACAACTGATTTAATCTTCTCTGATATTTATGGTGGAAATCCGTTGGATGAGAGTAGACAACACGTTAGTCGGGAGAAAGGTCGTTATTGTATACTTTCATTATAACAGAATGTTAGTTATTTTATTTAAATAAAATTGTACTTTGCTTTTAGAGATGAAGGGAGGATGTTCCCACTGAGAGTCGCCATTTTGGCGTCTATACAGACGCCAAAAAGTGATAAATGTTCTCTTAATATTTTTTAAGTCATCATCGAATAATAAGTCCCCAACAGAGTCACCATTTTGTTCAACAAGAAAACAAATGTGTTTAATTGGGGGATTTATTCAATGATAACAAAGAATTTGTTGAGAGAACATTGATCACATTTATCTGAGTTCATTTACATCCTCTGATTCCCTTGATTTTGAAAACAAAGTACAATTAATGCAATGTAATTAAAGAGAAGATGTTCAATAGAAATTTTGGCAGCATTCCGACGCTATTTGGTCATCTCCTAGGTACTTAGGAGGAATTGCTAAATCAATCAGCCAATCTCCAAGGAGATAGAAATTCGGCAGCACTCTGGCAGCTTCTTCGGTCATCTCCCAACACTTAGGAGGAAAGTTGAATTCATCAACTGATCTCTCTCTTCAAAGAATGAGGCTTGAAGATCCAGCAACATTTTGACCTCCATATACAGTTGGACAATTAACCCAGTTGTGCGACCCGCGCAACCAATACACTGGTTGCGCGGTCCATGTAACTGGTAACCTTGTTGCGTGGTTCGCGCAACCGATAACTTCGTTGTGCGGTCCACGCAACTGATTACTTCGTTACGCGATTCGCGCAACTGATCGTCGCCTTTGCTTTCTACCTTCAGTTGCTTCGCTCCAGTTTCCCGAAATCTTCCATCATCCCAAATGAGAGGAGGAGCAGGGTATTTATAGGCCCAACACACGTGTCAATCCTCAATTCTTGTGTCAGTAGATTTCTTGATTGCGCGATCCGCACAACTGACTTCTTGGTCTAGCGACCAGCGGAACGTGTCATCTTGATTGCGCGATACGGGGAACCCATCTTCTTGCTTTCGCGACCCATGCAACGGATCTTCTTGATTCAGCGACCCGCGCAACCGATCTTCTTGGTTCAGCGTCCCGCACAACGGATCTTCTTGGTTCCGCGTCCCGCGTAACCGATCTTCTTGGTTCAGCGACCCGCACAACCTATCTTCTTTGTTCCACGACCCGCGCAACCAATCTTCTTTGACCATGGAATGGAATATTTTTTATGCCTCAACAATGGTTATGAATGTTTTAATGGTGCACGACCCCTCTCAACTTCTGTATGTGGTGTGGCCCACAAAAGTCACGGATTGACATGATTTTTGAGACCTAAGCCCACGATGGAATGGTCCTTCAAATGGATGGTGTTGATGTTTGAAACGCATCAAGGTGGGGCCCACACAGCTTGACCTCATGGGACGTTAAAATCAGCTCGAGCGCAGAGTCCCTTTTCCCTATATATATATATATATATATATATATAATATATATATATGTATATAAAAGTGCCCTGGTTTGTCAAGTTACGTGAGTATTGAGTCAGACTGCCTGCGGAACTTGATTTGAAGATCAATTCAAGCATCTGCCTCAACTGGACGTGTGCAAGCTCACCACAGGTAAAACTAAAGCCTCACATCCCATGACCCAAAACACCAGGTGAATAAAACCCTTAAAAACAAGTTAGAAATCATAGGGTTTTAAGGTGAGAAAACTTTTTTCAAAACAGAAAAATCTCTAAGTTTTTCTCGCCCTGTCGATTTTATCGAAGCACCCTCGATATGATCGACCTACGCTGCTGAGTCCTCGATGCTTCATTGATATCATCGAAGAGAGGACCAAATATGTTGTAACGCCTTGAAAATCGGGGGTCGAGCATAAACTCAACTCCCGAGTTCCAGAACATCACTTATGCAACAAAATGAATGATGATTGAATGTTGACTGTATTCGTGCATTGAACATGAGTGAGATTAAGCCAAAACAGCATATCATACTCCAGAGACAGTTAAATTTGCAAGCGGAAGACTGTGATAGATAGATAAAATATATAAACATGATGAGTCTCCAGAGTGTGATAACATTACCAGGTTAAATAATTATAAGTACCGTTCTAAAATATACCAAATGTGAGGAAGTGTAATGTCTCCTATCCCAAGTACCGTAGCCCCATCAATACAATATCAGGTCTTCATAGACCTGTCAGAGATTACATGTAGGAGAACTCCTCCTCAACATCATAGTAGTAGTTCGGCTCTGCTTCATAAGCATCGCCAACACCTGAAACTCAACAAATCTGGTTGGTGTTGCAAACACCGTCCCGTAACGTGGGAGTGAGTGATCAACTCAGTGGAACAATGAAGCATAGGTTAACATGTTATCAATTCAATCAAGCAGTAATGATAAAGCAGTACAATCAAACAATTCTAACTACTCTTATTAATGCAAGTATGAATGACATGATGCATGCCCTTGCCAAACCACCCTCATGCGACATCATCTTACGTTCGCGAATGCATAACTCCCTCAGTGCTCCACATCTACAAGGCACATGCGGTGCAATGATGCGCATGATTTCCAAGTTGTTATTAGTCCGTTTCAAACAGCAGCATTGGGAAACTAAGGTACCTCCCTTATATCATTCCCAAACATGATCCATTCTAGGGTCGTCAATCCTAGTTAATCTCATACGATATTATGGTTTGAGAGGCATAGCGAAGGCATCACAAAGGGCTGGTCACCCGTCAGCACGGATACAGATCTCACCGTACTCGGCTCAATTGCTGACCGTCAGCTCGAGTACAGGTCTCACCGTACTCGGCTCAATCACTAGACGTCAGCTCGAGTACAGGTCTCACCGTACTCGGCTCCACTCATACTCTAGTACTGTGAAAGACTCGTCACCAATCACAGACCTTGGAGCATACTCGAAGATACTACAGAGGACTCGTCGCCCGTCAGCACGAGTACAGGTCTCACCGTACTCGGCTCTCGCCGTAAGTATCGACAGCTCGAATACAGTGTCCCATACCACCGTATTCGGCTCACGAGTTTGGTTGCGCAATGGTCACTACGGGGAGGCACATGGCCCCAGCGTAGGCCGACAGCTCGACCACGGTGTCCCATACTACCATGCCCAGCTCATGCGTCTTCGCTGATCGAGTTACCATGGTTAAAAGGGGTTTCACTGGTAAGTTTGGTACCCTAAGTTCAAGCAGTAGCGTCCAAACAGGGTGAACATGCATAAGGCAGATCGGGTTACTTGACGAGCTCGACTAGCACGATCGCCCGTTGAGCTGCATGACATGAAGTGCATAAACAACTTCGTGTGGCCTAACCACTGCCGACAGGCAACGCACGACTCGAGTTCGTCGAACACATCCCACGTGGCAAAGGAATCTCAGCCACAAATTCAATCCCGTTACCGATTGCATGGACTATAATCATAGCCCCAAACACAATCAATTGCAGATACATAAAGCAGTAATGGATCAAGATTCAACTCATACAATCAAGTCTGATATTATCCGTTTAGGGCTGCCAAGGCTGTTGCACGCACTCGTTGCTCCACTCCCCCATCACCCATGACGGATCATACAACGTAAATATAAATTTAAACATATGCATTACATAGTTAAAATCATAAAGTAGTTGAGCATGTTATGAATCACAACACAAGCATGAGTTTGTACAAGTTCAATTCCTAATCACACAACTATCCAAGGAGATCATACAAATAGTTAAAAGAGGTTGAGAATCATATCTCAACACCCTTTTACATTACAATTTGCTAACTACTACTTGAGACATTTCAAGAAACACTTAAACAAACATACATCAACATACATGACATATGTCGATCACATAGGCATTAGGCCAAATCCTTTCACTAGGGAGTTTCCCCAATCATAACACGCGTACACCCACGACGGATAGTCATGGAAAGCAGGAATCCAAGTTCCATATTCATTCAGTCATTTCCACAAACACTTGGGCCACACATTTTAGCATATATAGTGTATATTGGCCGTGGCGTGATTTAGGGCAAATCCTTTCGTCAAAGGGGTATCGCCAATACAACAATCATGAATCTATGACAATTAGTCATGGCGAGCACGAATGAGAATTCTATACTCATTCAGTCATTTTCACAATCACTTAGAATACACTATTACAACATACATGGTGTATGTTAGCAAAACATGTATTAGGGCTATCCTTTAGCCAAGCGAGTATTTTATCCATGTATAATATATTACTACAACAAATAATCATGATCAATACATCTCCAAAATTTATACATATACAGTATTTTCTAGAATATGCAATTTCAACATACATAGTGTATATAAGTAAAACATGTATTTAGGCGAATCCTTTTGCAAAAAAGTATTTTATCCATATATCGTATATCCATATAACAAATAAACATGTCAAACACATTTTCAAAAAATATACGTATACCGTACTTTCTACAAATACCTAGAGTATGTAGAATTCCATATTTTTCATTTTTAATCGAAACGGAAAACAGACAGCACTTTGTACATGTGCAATTGCATGCAGATCATGAATCTATCATTATCTGACATTGAAAGCGTTGAAAACCATAACCTATACACCTAAAGTCCGCACCTTTTGTCGTAGAATCGTAACGAAGTCGATAGGTTTGCTAAGCTTCCGTATTCGGCAGTTTGGCAACCTAGAGAAGGAAATAGGTTAGCTATTTCATAACCTACAACTATCAAATCCCCCAAACAGGTTAGGGTTAGGGTTTCTTACCTAGAAACGACGCCGGAAACACCAGAAAAATGTCTGGAAAGGGGCGGTGCAGCCCTTGTGGTGATTGAAAGCAGCAGAAGGGAAGTACTCCCACCAATCCCAAGCTTTTCTCTCCTTTTTTTCTCTCTCTCTAGGGTTTTATCCCAAATTCGTATGGCTGTGAGAGGGGCTGTTCTAAGCCTCTTTTATAGCCTAAAACCTCTCCAAAACAGACTCAGGTTCAAGGGTTACTGCTAATATAGGTATTCCGACACTTTTCCAGCTCAAAAGAGAGGTTCTGGTGGCCCTCCTTGAGCCAAACGTCAGACTTAAGCTCTCCACACATGGATCTACGTGGGATTACGTTTTCAACTCGATCGAATTCCCAGATCGCACGTAGCGGACCACTTTTAGTTCAACGGTCAGTGGGCCATGATCCGAAATTTCAAGTACATGTAAATGTTCCTGAAATTTTTCTTAATCCGAGGGTGTAATTTGGTCTGATTCTGACGGTCTGGTTGCTCAATACTGATGCGCAAGCGAATGGTGCCAGATCACTATTCCAGATATTTATTTTGTAAAGGGAATAGTGTTTTTTACACTCCCTCGCTCCGGATCCAAACGAATGGCCATGAGACATCGGCTGGACCTGATTTTTGAGATGATTGTCAAGCCCAGTGAGGCGGTCCTAGTTCCTTAACTTCGTGTTAATCGGACTTCCGATTTGCGATCTAGACCTAATACAAAGTTTCATTTCATTCCCGAGAGCAGCCGGGTAATGAGTTTGGTTCTAAACTTTAGGGTAACCTAGAGTCACTGATTTTGCAAGTTTTGGGTCTTGCAGATCGTATTTAAAGCGATTGGTGCTAATTTCACAGGCACTCTAGTTTAGCACTAGCTAATTCTCGCCTAATTTCTAAAGGATTTAGTCCTGTAAGATTTCTGTCTGAGATGGTACTTAGGCCTTTGTAGTTTGTATATAAAGTGATCCAAGTTTTACTACTTAGCTAGTTTAAGTTAGTGTCTAGGGTGAAAGTGCTTTGAAAAATTCAAAGCACAAGGTAGTGAAGGGTGAGATTTGTGAAGAAAATGGTTTGAAAAGGGATCTGATGCTTTAATTGAGCGTTTGAGATGTTAAACCTGTGTTAGGATTGACCCATCGCCTAAGGACGTCTAATTCCAGGTTGGCAAAAATCCGGGATGTTACAATCTACCCCCCTTAAAACAAAATTTCGTCCCTGAAATTGCCTAAGGGTAATAAGGAAAGATTTAATTATTTCTTTTGCTGAAGGTTTATTGATTTGGAGTTTCTACGCGTGGTAGGGTATATACCAGCTAGTTTATTTTAGTCTACCCCCCTTAAAACTTAATTCTTTATCCATTTCTCATACCCTGATGGTTTACTACAATTTATTTCTTTACCTATTTGGAGTCTTGACGATAATTCCCACAATTTAGAGTAAGATAGTTGTTTTCATTGTTTGACCAACACGGAGAGACGTTTGTAGTGGGCTTGATCCCGATACATTGATCATCTACCTTGCCAGGGTATAAGGCTCATCGTATCCCTCCCTAATCCTGATGGATCTTGGTCTTCTGCTCGGCTAAGCAGTGAGTCCGTTGGCAGTCGCCCAGGATTGAGAATTGGGTCAAGCCGCGAATGCTTCACAGTTGTATATTTCAGTAACTCCGTAGTCCGATCACTCTCTAAGAGTAGGGAATGTCCATCATTGAAAGGCTCAAATTGTTTATTCTAAGGTTGCCCTTTAGGTCTTAGTCTAAGAGAGTCCTCATTATTATCTATGTCCAAGGAAATGGTGAATCAAATCTTACTAGATCATCCTAAAACGGTTTCTCATAGTAGGACAGGCTAGGGCTTCTATAATGTTCATATTCAACGAGCACCGTTTCGATCCTGGGCCAGTGGGGTAGGGTCCACCATGTTTCCGCTACGCCACCCAGATCAAAGAGGTGTATTTGGTGACCTAACTAGCTTGGGCTCATAATGTTCTACCCCCCTTAAAATTTTATTTTCACCCTCAAGGCTCAAGAGCTATGTCCTGATCCGTATGTCGGAACAAGGTGTAATTTATAACCTATCCTTGACATGAAATGGGAAATACATTGGTCTGCCTTTCATCGACGATGTGTACTATGGCATTGATACCTGTGGGTATCGAGGAGCTAAAAATGACGGGTAATGTGGTTGATGTCAGGACAAGTGTGAGTTTGTGGCAAGATGCCTAATCCTACCAAGGGGTTTTATCGCGGCCCAGACTTATCCTATTTAATCATATCTAGTTTAATAGGCATGCTATCTTTCTACGATCATAAACATAATGTGGATGCCGACATGGCATGCGACTTGGGACCTAATTTCTAATTATTTGTTGCCCATTTGGGTAATTCCTTGGGCCTAAAAGACAAAGTCTCTATCTGCTATATACTCCTAATACTCTTCAAAGATGAAGTTATAAACTTTTGGTTGCAAGTGGTTCGACCAACACGGAAGAAAGTTGCGTAGTGGGTCTGAGTCGGATACATGGACCTCCTGCCTAGCCAGGACAGAAAATCATCGTATCAGTCCTTAATCCTAGTTGATCTCGACCTTCTGCTTGATCAGTGCATAGGGTTCATTGGTCACTACCAGGATTGAGAATTCGATTCAAACCGCGAATACCTCGCTTATATGTAGTTTCTCTACTCCGTGTTCCCGATTGTACTAAGTCCTCGAGAAGGCAATTCTAAGGGGTGTGTTGACTTGACCTAATGTTAAATCTAAGAGATGTATAAGTTTACCCTGAGCATGAATAGTCTCTAAGTCAGACAAGCTTCCTAAGAGTTACTAAAGGAGCCTATAAGTATCAGGGGATTCAATGAAGGAACGAGGTCTCGCTCCAACCTAATCAAGATAACTAACTAAGTCTATCATTCAATGTTTCTTAGTATAATCAGTCCTTTCCATTCCTTAGGGTAACTAGTATCCTAGACGTAACCTATGAGTCACAGTAATCCACTAGTTGAAATCCAAAGTCTAAGCTTTATACGCTAAATGATTTCGTACCATTTCTAATACAAGAAATTATTTTATCGCTTAGGGTCAAACGTTGTCTGATTAGAATTGAGTTGCCCTAACTTGAATGTAATCAAGCTCGAGCATTACACACATGCTCGCACTATCTAAGGAGGTCATAGGGTTCACATTATTAGTTAATGGGATTCCCTATACTGCCAAATTCTTTGAAATCTAAAAGTACCAACTTAAGTCCAAAACTCTAAGGGACTGTTTGGCCAGTGTATGAAGTTGTATTATATGGATTGTATCGCTAATCCCACTTCCGGATTGGGAGTGGCATGTTTGGATGGAGGGTGGGTGGGATTAAAATTAAATTTTCATAGGCTTTGGAAAATGAGCCGTCGTGTTGAAAAGTGTGAGATGGGATTTGTGGGTTTAGAAGGTCAAATACTACAACACTCGGCCTATCAATCATGAAAACGAAAAGATCCTAACGAAGCGACAACCAAACACGGACGACTAGGCATCCAAGTCAGGCGACGGAGGAGGGGCACTCTTACTCCTTCCCATGAGAGGAAGAAAGGCGAGGATCGAAAATATGGCTGTATCTAGCTATAAGAAGGCCATTGGAGTGGAATAAGGTGTGGGATTGAGATGGATTGTTATGAGCCACAAAGATAGGTCGTGATCGCAAGGCAAGTGAAAGGAAAGAGATGGGAGATGCATGTAACTGTAGAGAACAGTTAGGAGCATGAAATGATAGAAAACCAAGTTTTTCTAGGAAGAAAAGAATGGGATATGGGGATCCCATGATTTTGAGAGAAAGTGGGGATTTAAAAACGTCCAAATGAAAGAAAAGGGGAGGACAGTAGCTGTATGAGGGAGATTTCGAATGGGCAGTGACGGGGGTGCACGAAAATGAGAAAGGAAGTGATGGGAGGGGTGGTTTGTGCAAAATCTGAGATTTTTGTGAAGAAGGGAGAGCTTGGAGGGGTGTTTGAGAGAGGGGGAAAAACAGGCAAGAAATAGGGGTCCCCCTGAAATTCCGCACGCACCACACGTGTGTGGGAGTCAGGCCGACCATGACCAGACCCGGCCCGACCCGTACGGACCAACCTGACCGCGGTCGACCGCGGTGACCGCGGTTCCACCGCGGTCCAAGGTGGCCGGTGGGCTGCCGCCGCGGGGTGGGTGTTCCCCAGCCTCCCAGGGTGCCAAATGCAGATTGATGCACCCTGGGTCCCTCTATATTTAAGTGGGGAGGCCCCCGACTCCAATTCGCTCAATTTCGGGTAGTTTCGGGTCAAACCGGACGTATCTTGCAATCTGGAATGAGTTATCTGACGTAAAATATATGAATTTGGGGTAGAACGAGCGAATGAAGCCAACCAACCTAGCTATGCGGGGTTGCGCAGCCCAGAAATGCGAAAAATCCCTCGTTCAATGGTCGTTTCCTTGTTTCAATTTCGTCTTTACTTTTCACTTGATTACTCTTCATCCGTTGGGCTTTAGGAGCTGCGCCCAACACAAAAAGAGCTTAGAATAATTATGAGGATGGTGTGGTGAAGCCAAATAGGACACGTAATATATATATATATATATATATATATATAGCCGAAAACCTTGCGCACTAGTAGACATCATGACCTGATGGTAAGTCGCGACTTCTAGGAATGTTAGTTGTAGTTTGATTCTGATTTCTTTCCCATTACTTGGTATCCCTATTTAAAGGGTTGTGAACTCGTTCTTAGTCATTCATTAATCACTTGCAGATTTATTAGAATTTATTTCTATTGTCTGCCTTCCTTTCTCATAGATTCGAGAAGTCTCTGTGAGGAGTCCAGAGGAGCTCTGAGAATTCAGAGTAGTTATCCTCATCGCGGTTGGGATGGGGTGGATTGTAATCTAGACTTATCCATAGACGGCCAAGGAATGTTTTAAGGTCGACCCGTGCGACCATGGTTGAATAGAGACTCGATTTCGGCGTTCGTTTTCAATGAACTTCACCAATTGGCGAAATTGGGATACCTATGACTGTTTCTACGTTCCGTCGCTCCCTCCTAAGTCAGAGTGCGTCAGAGTGCATCGTGTGACCATAACCCAGGTCCGGTTTAATCCAAATCATGCTCTGATACCAACTTGTAATGCCCTGAAAATCGGGGGTCGAGCATAAACTCAACTCCCGAGTTCCAGAACATCACTTATGCAACAAAATGAATGATGATCGAATGTTGACTGTATTCGTGCATTGAACATGAGTGAGATTAAGCCAAAACAGCATATCATACTCCAGAGACAGTTAAATTTGCAAGCGGAAGACTGTGAAAGATAGATAAAATATATAAACTATGATGAGTCTCCAGAGTGTGATAACATTACCAGGTTAAATAATTATAAGTACCGTTCTAAAATATACCAAATGTGAGGAAGTGTAATGTCTCCTATCCCAAGTACCGTAGCCCCATCAATACAATACCAGGTCTTCATAGACCTATCAGAGATTACATGTAGGAGAACTCCTCCTCAACATCATAGTAGTAGTTCGGCTCTGCTTCATAAGCATCGCCAACACCTGAAACTCAACAAATCTGGTTGGTGTTGCAAACACCGTCCCGTAACGTGGGAGTGAGTGATCAACTCAGTGGAACAATGAAGCATAGGTTAACATGTTATCAATTCAATCAAGAAGTAATGATAAAGCAGTACAATCAAACAATTCTAACTACTCTTATTAATGCAAGTATGAATGACATGATGCATGCCCTTGCCAAACCACCCTCATGCGACATCATCTTACGTTCGCGAATGCATAACTCCCTCAGTGCTCCACATCTACAAGGCACATGCGGTGCAATGATGCGCATGATTTTCGAGTTGTTATTAGTCCGTTTCAAACAGCAGTATTGGGAAACTAAGGTACCTCCCTTGTATCATTCCCAAACATGATCCATTCTAGGGTCGTCAATCCTAGTTAATCTCATACGATATTATGGTTTGAGAGGCATAGCGAAGGCATCACAAAGGGCTCGTCACCCGTCAGCACGGATACAGATCTCACCGTATGCGGCTCAATTGCTGACCGTCAGCTCGAGTACAGGTCTCACCGTACTCGGATCAATCACTAGCCGTCAGCTCGAGTACAGGTCTCACCGTACTCGGCTCCACTCATACTCTAGTGTTGTGAAAGACTCGTCGCCAATCACAGACCTTGGAGCATACTCGAAGATACTACAGAGGACTCGTCGCCCGTCAGCACGAGTACAGGTCTCACCGTACTCGGCTCTCGCCGTAAGTATCGACAGCTCGAATACAGTGTCCCATACCACCGTATTCGGCTCACGAGTTTGGTTGCGCAATGGTCACTACGGGGAGGCACATGGCCCCAGCGTAGGCCGACAGCTCGACCACGGTGTCCCAAACCACCATGCCCGGCTCATGCGTCTTAGCTGATCGAGGTACCATGGTTAAAAGGGGTTTCACTGGTAAGTTTGGTACCCTAGGTTCAAGCAGTAGCGTCCAAACAGGGTGAACATGCATAAGGCAGATCGGGTTACTTGACGAGCTCGACTAGCACGATCGCCCGTTGAGCTGCACGACATGAAGTGCATAAACAACTTCGTGTGGCCTAACCACTGCCGACAGGCAACGCACGACTCGAGTTCGTCGAACACATCCCACGTGGCAAAGGAATCTCAGCCACGAATTCAATCCCGTTACCGATTGCCTGGACTATAATCATAGCCCCAAACACAATCAATTGCAGATACATAAAGCATAATGGATCAAGATTCAACTCATACAATCAAGTCTGATATTATCCGTTTAGGGCTGCCAAGGCTGTTGCACGCACTCGTTGCTCCACTCCCCCATCACCCATGACGGATCATACAACGTAAATATAAATTTAAACATATGCATTACATAGTTAAAATCATAAAGCAGTTGAGCATATTATGAATCACAACACAAGCATGAGTTTGTACAAGTTCAATTCCTAATCACACAACTATCCAAGGAGATCATACAAATAGTTAAAAGAGGTTGAGAATCATATCTCAAAACCCTTTTACATTACAATTTGCTAATTACTACTTGAGACATGTCAAGAAACACTTAAACAAACATACATCAACATACATGACATATGTCGATCACATAGGCATTAGGCCAAATCCTTTCACTAGGGAGTTGCCCCAATCATAACACGCGTACACCCACGACGGATAGTCATGGCAAGCAGGAATCCAAGTTCCATATTCATTCAGTCATTTCCACAAACACTTGGGCCACACATTTTAGCATATATAGTGTATATTGGTCGTGGTGTGATTTAGGGCAAATCCTTTCGTCAAAGGGGTATCGCCAATACAACAATCATGAATCTATGACAATTAGTCATGGCGAGCACGAATGAGAATTCTGTACTCATTCAGTCATTTTCACAATCACTTAGAATACACTATTACAACATACATGGTGTATGTTAGCAAAACATGTATTAGGGCTATCCTGTAGCCAAGCAAGTATTTTATCCATGTATAATATATTACTACAACAAATAATCATGATAAATACATCTCCAAAATTTATACGTATACAGTATTTTCTAGAATACGCAATTTCAACATACATAGTGTATATAAGTAAAACATGTATTTAGGCGAATCCTTTTGCCAAATAAGTATTTTATCCATATATCGTATATCCATATAACAAATAAACATGTCAAACACATTTCCAAAAAATATACGTATACCGTACTTTCTACAAATACCTAGAGTATGTAGAATTCCATATTTTTCATCTTTAATGAAACGAAAAACAGACAGCACTTTGTACATGTGCAATTGCATGCAGATCATGAATCTATCATTATCTGACATTGAAAGCGTTGAAAACCATAACCTATACACCTAAAGTCCGCACCTTTTGTCGTAGAATCGTAACAAAGTCGATAGGTTTGCTAAGCTTCCGTATTCGGCAGTTTGGCAACCTAGAGAAGGAAATAGGTTAGCTATTTCATAACCTACAACTATCAAATCCCCCAAACAGGTTAGGGTTAGGGTTTCTTACCTAGAAATGACGCCGGAAACACCGGGAAAATGTCTGGAAAGGGGCGGTGCAGCCCTTGTGGTGATTGAAAGCAGCAGAAGGGAAGTACTCCCACCAATCCCAAGCTTTTCTCTCCTTTTTTCTCTCTCTCTCTAGGGTTTTATCCCAAATTCGTATGGCTGTGAGAGGGGCTGTTCTAAGCCTCTTTTATAGCCTAAAACCTCTCCAAAACAGACTCAGGTTCAAGGGTTACTGCTAATATAGGTATTCCGACACTTTTCCAGCTCAAAAGAGAGGTTCTGGTGGCCCTCCTTGAGCCAAACGTCAGAATTAAGCTCTCCACACATGGATCTACGTGGGATTACGTTTTCGATTCGATCGGATTCCGAGATCGCATGTGGCAGACCACTTTCAGTTCAACGGTCAGTGGGCCACGATCCGAAATTCCAAGTACATGTAAATGTTCCTGAAATTTTTCTTAATCCGAGGGTGTAATTTGGTCTGATTCTGACGGTCTGGTTGCTCAATACTGATGCGCAAGCGAATGGTGCCAAATCACTATTCCAGATATTTATTTTGTAAAGGGAATAGTGTTTTTTACACTCCCTCGCTCCGGATCCAAACAAATGGCCATGAGACATCGGCTGGACCTGATTTTTGAGATGATTGTCAAGCCCAGTGAGGCGGTCCTAGTTCCTTAACTTCGTGTTAATCGGACTTCCGATTTGCAATCTAGACCTAATACGAAGTTTCATTTCATTCCCGAGAGCAGCCGGGTAATGAGTTTGGTTCTAAACTTTAGGGTAACCTAGAGTCACTGATTTTGTAAGTTTTGGGTCTTGCAGATTGTATTTAAAGCGATTGGTGCTAATTTCACAGGCACTCTAGTTTAGCACTAGCTAATTCTCGCCTAATTTCTAAAGGATTTAGTCCTGTAAGATTTCTGTCTGAGATGGTACTTAGGCCTTTGTAGTTTGTATATAAAGTGATCCAAGTTTTACTACTTAGCTAGTTTAAGTTAGTGTCTAGGGCGAAAGTGCTTTGAAAAATTCAAAGCACAAGGTAGTGAAGGGTGGGATTTGTGAAGAAAATGGTTTGAAAAGGGATCTGAGGCTTTAATTGAGCGTTTGGGAAGTTAAACCTGTGTTAGGATTGACCCATCGCCTAAGGACGTCTAATTCCAAGTTGGTAAAAATCCAGGATGATACATATGTCCAGCAACTTCACAACATATTTGGGCGAACTATCGATGTATCGATACACCTATCGATATCATCAATATTCAAATCTCGAGCTCATCGAAAGTGGCTCGAAAAGATCGACAGGCAGATTTTCGGTGCCCCTGTTTTTCAATGAAAATCTCAAATTCCGTCGATATATCGATGCTCTTCCGATATGATCTGAAATCAAATATCGATAACATCAGAAGTCCATCGATGATATCAATCGGGGGCGTGCATTTCTTACAGCAAATATTTCAGGTTGTTTTTAACTATAATCGGGAGCCCTTCGATGGAATCGATATTCAAATATCGATGATATCGGCACCAGGTCGATTGCATCGAATAAGGTCATAAACCATCCAGCAAGCTTAAAGAAAAATCCTCTGGAATTATCGATGCCTCGACTCTGATCTCGATATCATCGACATTCAAATTCCGATGATCTCGATGGCTCCCCGATCATTCATGAAATCCTGAAATATTTCAAAGTCAAGTCTCTCTCATTTTTCAAATGTCGATGGATCGAACCTGTCATCGATGGAACGAAGTTCGAAATCCGATGGCATCGACAATAGTTTCGATTCATTGACCAATTGGCAAAGAGTTTTAAAAGCGTATGACATTGAGTCCGAATCATCAAGCAGACCATCGATGCTATCGAGAGTATACGCTCGATGATATCGAACCTACTCGATGATATCGAACTCTGTCATAAATGTGACCGTTTTATATCCGTTGGAGCTTTTTGCCTATATATAGAGGACTTGTCTTTTGTTGCTGTGAGAGAAAGAAGAGAGAGCTTTTGAGTGTTTAACCTTAGATCATATACCCAAAGCCCTTTCTCTCAAGGAAGTTCATCCTCCAATCCACCCTTACCATTGATAATCAATAGAGTGGATTGGGGAATGAACTTCCGCATTCAAGGATCCCCAGCTACTACCTTAATGGCAAATCATTAAGATGGGATGCCTTGAATGCCTAGATGATTGGAACTACTCTATCTTCCTTATAGGAAAATCTTTAGAGAGTAAGATTCCATCATAACCTTGACCCAACCCGAATCCGAGTATTGGTACATCATTCTGTGTTGCGGATCAAGGGATCAGAAGACTCTTCGTCAACAAGGAGGACGAGATCTTCGGTATTGTGCTAAACGGGACTCATCAGCTTATTAGTAAGTATCCAGAGTCCAAGAGGACACTTGTGATCATTCCTGTCTAGGATTGGGTCTTAAGTGGTTCTCACCCTTTGAAGTCCTCAAGGAGGCCTCCGGCGGGAGTGTACGTGGTGGGTGTGTTGTGTGGACCCTTGCTCTGTGAAGAGCATAAACATCTGGTTAGGAGTGAACCAGTAAAACTCTGGGTTTGAGGTGAACCGTATAAAACCTTGGGTTTGAGGTAAACCACGTAAAACCTCGGGTTTCAGGTCAATCGTGTAGAAACTTCCAGTAGGGTCTTAGGGAAGATCCTTGGCCAGTGTACCTAAAAGTGGGTGCGTTGTGTTGACCCTTGCTCTTGAGAGCATAAAAAGTCAGCCTCAATGTAGGTTGTAAAGGTTGAAGGTGAACCTGATTTAAAACCTTGGGTTTGATGTGAACCATTGTGAAACCTCCTTAGTGAAATCTGGTACACTCAAGGGATGAGTGCGGTTACCGGGAGTGGAGTAGACTGATCGTTGAACCACTATAAAAATGATTGTGTTTGAGATTGCTATTCTTCTGATTGTGTGATTTACTGTAATACTTCCATATCTGAATATCTCATCACACCTCACACACTTACACAGTCATATCCATCATAAACGAGATTGCATATTGTCTACTTCTCAAAGTAGTTTGTGATTGGATACTCTACCGGGCTTGGAAGCCAGTAGAGTTACATTTGAGTAATCCTGATAATTGCATGATCATAGATTAGTGAAGTAGGATTTTTAAATAAATCATAAAAACTTTAAAAAGTCCTATTCACCCCCCTCTAGGACATATTGACATATCTCGACTTCAACTAAACCGATCTTTACCGCAATTTCAATTGGTATCAGAGCGGGTCTCTCTTTAAGGGCTTCACCGCCTAGAGAGTGATCTTGACTGAAGTTGCGAATATGGCCAAAGGAGAGGGCTCATCAGCCATTAGACCTCCAGTATTTGACGGCTCAAACTATGCATACTGGAAGGCTAGGATGCACTACTTTCTGAGATCTTTGGATCATAATGTTTGGGACTTAGTTGAAAGTGGATACGTGCCACCAATTGAACAAATCATACTTGACAGTGGCACAATAATCACAAAGCCCAAACCCAAAGAAAAGTGGACATCATTTGACAAAGAAAGGCAAACATCTGAAGCTAAGGCTATGATTGCTATCTACTATGCCATGTCCTAGGATATATTCAATCAGATAAGTATGTGTGGGACATCCAAGGAAGCATGAGATTTATTGGAAACAACCCATGAAAGCACAAGCACTGTGAAGCGATCCAAACTTCAACTCCTGACTTTACAGTTCGAAAGTCTCAGAATGGAAGAGCATGAGACATTTATGGAGTTTTTGACAAAGTTAAATATAATTTGCAACTCCATGGGTGGATTGGGAGAGAAAATTCTGGTACCAAAAATTTGTAGGAAAATTCTAAGATCCCTACCGGAATGATTTAATCCCAAGGTTACAACAATTGAGGAGCGTAGGAACATAGATGAAATGAAAGTAGAAGAACTGGTAGGTTCCCTACAAACTTTTGAACTACACTTCAAACAATCCCAAAAATCCAAAAACACTGTCCTAAAAACTTCATAGAAAATAATTCATGAGGACAGTGAAAGTGAAAAGGAAGATGAAGATGAAGAAGTGGCCTTGCTGGCACAAAAATTCAGAAGAATCGCGGTCGTCCCTCTAGAGGGAGAGGTGAACAACAAACTTCCTACAGGCAAATTTGGTAGAAGAACCAAAGAACTACAATGCTATGCCTGTCAGGAGTATGGACACCTATCAACCGAATGCCGGAACAGAAAAACTAAGGGCAAGGCAATGGCCGCCACGTGGGATGATACAGATGAGTCAAATTCAGAATCCAGTGACTCAAAAAGCAATGGAGATCAGAAATCATTGAAAATACTCATTGTCTTCATTGCTTCAATCATTCCCACCGAATCAAAGAACGAGAAAGAACAGCTAGCCACGGAATCATCTTCATCCGACAATGGAGAAGAAGAAGAAACTAGAAAGGATAAAAGCGGGCTTTGACATGAAAACATAAATCAAAAACTGGAAATGCAGCTCCCAGAACTGAAAAATCCGCTGCTTCTGGAAGCAAAACCAGAATTACTCTAGTATGTCATTTGTGTGGTGATTCAGGGCATTATAAGTTTGAATGCACAACACCAAGGAGGAGTCAACCCAACTCTGGTCAGAATCATGGTAACAAATTATTAATCAGAGAAATATAAAACTTCAGACGTCCTCTTAGGAATATGGATAAAAGAAATGCCATTGCATCACCACCCAAATTAATCAACAAAATGAAATGGGTAAGAAAGAATTAGTTCAGATCATGTATCAGAATCTGAACCTGTGCTAAAATGAGGAAATATTTTTGCTGAACTTCAAATGATGTATCTGAGGTACTTCACCTCCTCTTTTTTGTATAAACATTCAAATGTTTATAATTTGGTTGTGTACAATGTGTGTACATAATTTTTGTTGAGTATACTGTTGATAGAAATATGAAAAGTATATTTGAAGATCCGTCTGAATGTTGAAAACTGAAAATTCTCATCTTCGATATGACTGTCGATATGACATTCTCGATTTATCGATAAAAGGTCAATATTATCGAAGCCTCTTTAGGATATGAATAGTTAGGTGGCCAAGAATAATATCGAAGACAGACTCGATAGAATCGATAAGCAACCTCTTGATATTATCGAAACAGTGGTCAATTATATTGACAGATGTCGCCCGATAAAAGTCAGTGAAACGAAAAAGGGGTTTTATTTTCTCAAGGGTTTCACTGTCACCCTCTCTGCTCGATTCTCTCGACCAAATCCGTTGGAGCCATGTCGGACTACTCAAATCCTTTCACAAATCCAGTAATACTCCTCTTAAACATCAAAGAGTCCACCTTCTTTTGGGTATTTGTCGTTTTTGCCAGTTTTTTATCGCCTTTCTCAAATCGTTCAAGACTCTATTTGTCCACATGGGAAAGGACAAAGGGGTAGCATCTGGCCCTGAGGAATCTTCAATAGCCACCCGACAAAAGGTACTTGCCTTGAGAGGCAGGGCGAGGGCCCCGGAAAGTGGGATCCCCACACGGCAAAGAACAAGACAGACTCCACATGGTGGGTCCCAAACCGAATCTCCGACACCACCTCCTCCAACTGGAGCAAGTTCACGACCACCCAAATACATGGGCAGGAAGCTTATTCAAGAGAGAAGGGTAGACATGGAGTGTCTCAAACCATACAAATTGGAACCCCTGTTTGCCGCAATAGATTGGTTGCCCGTTCTGAACTTTGGTGGGCCATGCCAACTTGAGAGAACATGCAACTTCCTTGTTGCGTGTCATTCACCGGTGGCTGACCCTCCTTCGTTTATGGTATCTTTGAGTGGTGATGACGTGTTTATCACGCCGGCTACAATAGCTGAAACTATCAGACTCAACATTTTCCCGGAAGGTATCCCAGAGATGGATCTTGATAACATGGACATTCGATCCAGGGTCACTCAGTATCTCTGTAATGGTAGGGACATCCCCTGGCATCAAGGGAATGCGTTAAAATCTAGGTATATGGATCCCAGATTTCGGATTCTGCATGGTATCTTCGCTACTAACATCTATCCCAGAAGTATCAACCGGTCCGATCTCACCGGCCTCATGACCATGATCATATACTCAGTTGCCAGAGGGTCAAAGATCTGCCTTCCAACTCTACTTATTTCTCAGTTGGTAAATGTCATCCATACATCCAGGGACCTCCATCTAACGTACCCCTGGATTATCAGCATGATATGCAACAAAATCGGGTTCCCATCGACTACTGATCCGGTATTCCCGCTCCAAGTTTTCAATTAAAGAAATGTCCGAAAAATGGATTTGGAGTTTCACAAGTACAAGGAGAACCTCGAGGAAGAAATTCAGGCAGAAGAAGTTGAAGGAGAAGGTGGTGATCACATGGAAGGGACTGCGACGGCTAAAGAGGCACCTCCTGGACCCGATCCAGCTCCGTCCACGTCAACAGCCGGGTATGGCAAAAGGTTCAAGCTGGACAGGATTGGGGTGATTCAGAAGGACATTCACTCAGTTAAAGAAATGCTTACAGTCCTGGAAAGAATGGTTCAAGGATTGCAAAGCACGGTTCAACAATTGGTGGATCTGATGACATGACGACAGGACGACACGATGCCATCTCATTCTGCTCCGTGAGGCTAGTTCATGCATGCTATCATACACACCTTACTCTTGTCTCGCGTTTGAACATCGGTATCTTTTTTGGATGTTCTACGCTATCATTGGTGTGTATGACAGCCTTCTAAACATGCATAGTTTTGTTTTTTTTTTTTTTTTTTTTTTTTTTTTTTTTTTTTTTTTTGCTTGGTTGTCCATGCCCACGATTGGGCTAACGTGGATACTTTTGGGCACACATACATGGGCTTGATGTTTCTATTTGGTGGTTGATCGGTTACTGCTGTGTGGAGCAGTATATTTTTTTTGGTTGGACTGAACAGTTTTTTTTTTTTTTGGCTTGGGATATACTGCTTATTTACTGCTGTCTAGGGAAGTTTGTTTTTTTTTTTTTTCTATTAAATATGGTTGAATATAATGCTTAAACTTTTTCCTACCATATTTGTGTTACATTCCCCTGGTTTATCAAGTTATGGATTGCATATGATTGAAAACTGCTATATAACTGCTCTAAAATGCATCCATAGGTTCTGAAATTGATGTTTGTTTAAATTGTATTACCTATTATACATCACTTGATCTGCCTCTATCTGATTGATTCTCTCAAGTATTTCAAGCTTCAGTTAATATCACCTGAGATATCATTGTCAATGATTGACAAAAAGAGGGAGAACATTTTTGCAAACACCCCGAATGGAAAATTGTATATCTGTTAGATGTTGTTGTAGGTGTTAGGGGGAGCAGCTACATCAAGCAAGGGGGAGTTTACAAGAAAGGGGGAGCAGCTACTGGTTGTGTACAAGGGATAGAAATTGTAAAGTTGTGTAAAAGCATGTACACGCAATTTAAGGTGTGTTTGTCTAGAGTGTTCTAGGGTGTTTTGGGATTTTGTCACGTAATTGACAAAGGGGGAGATTGAAAGTGCCCTGGTTTGTCAAGTTACGTGAGTATCGAGTCAGACTGCCTACGGAACCTGATTTGAAGATCAATTCAAGCGTCTGCCTCAACTGGATGTGTGCAAGCTCACCACAGGTAAAACTAAAGCCTCACATCCCATGACCCAAAACACCAGGTGAATAAAACCCTTAAAAATAAGTTAGAAATCATAGGGTTTTAAGGTGAGAAAACTTTTTTCAAAACAGGAAAATCTTTAAGTTTTTCTCACCTTGTCGATTTTATCGAAGCACCCTCGATATGATCGACCTGCGCTATCGAGTCCTCGATGCTTCATCGATATCATCAAAGAGAGGACCAAATATGTCCAACAACTTCAGAACATATCTGGATGAATTATCGATGTATCGATACACCTATCGATATCATCGATATTCAAATCTCGAGCTCATCGAAGGTGGCTCGATAAGATCGACAGGCAGATTTCCGGCGCCCCTGTTTTTTTAATAAAAATCTTAAATTCCTTCGATATATCGATGCTCTTCCGATATGATCTGAAATCAAATATCGATAACATCGGAAGTCCATTGATGATATCGATCGAGGGTGCGTATTTCTTACAACAGATATTTCAGGTTATTTTTAACTATGATCGGGGGCCCTTTAATAGAATCGATATTCAAATATCGATGATATCGACACCAGGTTGATTGCATCGAACATGGTCATAAACCGTCTAGCCAGCTTAAGAAAAATTCGCTGGAATTATCGATGCCTCGACTCTGATCTCGATATCATCGACATTCAAATTCCGATGATCTTGATGGTTCCCCGATCATTCATGAAATCCTGAAATATTTCAAAGTCAAGTCTCTCCCATTTTTCAATTGTCGATGGATCGAACCTGTCATCGATGGAATCGGAGCTCAAAATGCGATGACATCGACAATAGTTTCGATTCATCGACCAATTGGCAAAGAGTTTCAAAAGCGTATGACATTGAGTCCGAATCATCAAGCAGACTATCGATGCTATCGAGAGTATACGCTCGATGATATCGAACTCTGTCATAAATATGACCGTTTTATATCCGTTGGAACTCTCTGCTTATATATAGAGGACTTGTCTTTTGTTGCTGTGAGAGAAAGAAGAGAGAGCTTTTGAGTGTTTAACCTTAGATCATATACCCAAAGCCCTTTCTCTCAAGGAAGTTCATCCTCCAATCCACCCTTACCATTGATAATCAATAGAGTGGATTGGGGAATGAACTTCCACATTCAAGGATTCTCCAGCTACTACCTTAATGGCAAATCATTAAACTTGGAGGCCTTGAATGCTTAGATGATTAGAACTACTCTATCTTCCTTGTAGGAAAATCTTTAGAGAGTAGGATTCCATCATAACCTTGACCTAACCCGAAGCTGAGTATTGGTACATCATTCTGTGTTGCGGATTAAAGGAGCAGAAGACTCTTCGTCAATAAGGAGGAGGAGATCTTCGGCATTATGCTAAACGGGACTCATCAGCTTATTTGTAAGTATCCAGAGTCCGAGAGGACACTTGTGATCATTCCTGTCTAGGATTGGGTCTTAAGTGGTTTTCATCCTTTGAAGTCCTCAAGGAGGCCTCCGGCGGGAGTGTACGTGGTGGGTGCGTTGTGTGGACCCTTGCTTTGTGGAGAGCATAAACATCTGGTTAGGAGTGAACCAGTAAAACTCTGGGTTTGAGGTGAACCGTGTAAAACCTTGGGTTTGAGGTAAATCGCGTAAAACCTCGGGTTTGAGGTTAATCGCGTAGAAACCTCCAGTAGAGTCTTAAGGAAGATCCTTGGCCAGTGTGCCTAAAAGTATGTGCGTTGTGTTGACCCTTGCTCATGAGAGTATAAACAGTTAGTCTCAGTGTAGGTTGTAAAGGTTGAAGGTGAACCTGATTTAAAACCTTAGGTTTGAGGTGAACCATTGTGAAACCTCCTTAGTGAAATCCGGTACACTCAAGGGATGAGTGTAGTTACCGGGAGTGGAGTAGACTGATCGTCGAACCACTATAAAAATGACTGTGTTTGAGATTGTTATTCTTCTGATTGTGTGATTTACTGTAATACTTCCATATCTGAATATCTGATCACACCTCACACACCTACACAGTTTTATCCATCATAAACTAGATTGCATATTGTCTACTTCTCAAAGTAGTTTGTGATTGGATCCTCTACCGGGCTTGGAAGCCAGTAGAGTTACATTTGAGTAATCCTGATAATTGAATGATCATAGGATTAGTGAAGTAGGATTTTTAAATAAATCATAAAAACTTTAAAAGTCCTATTCACCCACCTCTAGGACATATTGACATATCCCGACTTCAACTAAAGCGGTCTTCACCACAATTTTAATATATATATATATATATTACGTTTTAAACTACGGGCACCCACAACGCAGCCTGAGGAATTACGACCATTTACAAAAGAATTTGGCTGCTAATGCTTATATAAGGGATCTGATAGACGAAGAAAAATACATAGACATAAAGACAAATGTTCACAACCCCAAGAGGGTCGCGATGTAGTAATAACTCGGTAAGACTGAGGTCGAATATACTGGGACTAAACTTGTATGTATTCTGAAAATAACTAGAACTAGAAAAATATCTAAATTGAAATCTTAATAATTGAGAGTAATGGTGAATAATGTTGATTAAAACGTATGGATTTAAAGGTGAAAACTAGGGTGCCAAGGATCCACTTGTAGCTATCAAGATGCCACCTTCCTTGATTCAATAAACATAATTGAATTGGAGTCCTATCCTATCCAATTGGAAGATAAGTAATTTAAATCAAATCTGAACTTTTCATTGACCTAATTTTTAATGGAGGAGAATTGTAAAGATTGGAAGGGATTTCATCTCCCTAACATGCCCAGGAGACGATGGTGAACAACGAATTATCAATCTCACTATCTCAAAATAGGAAAAGAAGATATCCAAAGCTATCACAACATTTATTGTAATTTGAGTCATAATAAATCATTGAAAACTGAAAATATTATCTTAACATTAAACTAGAAAGGAATGAAGTTCAATAAGAATAAGAATCAAAGCAAAATAAACATCCCAAGATGCTACAAGCTTCACCTCTTAGCCATAGCTAAGAAGTTTAGCCAATCATAGACATGATTGAAACCAAATCTCTTAAACAAAGCATGAAAAGTAAACTAGGGAAAAAAAAACTCTTTGATGACTGCTCCATCCTTGTGCTATGCTCCTCGAGACCTTTCCAAACCCTAAAAAATTATTTGGAGCATCCTATGAAGTCTTATTTATAATTGTGGAACTCCAACTTTCACATTGAGTTGGAAAAATCTAGAAACCGCCTCAAATTTACACACTCTGTACAATTTCTAAAAATAGACTTCACTCGGCGCAGTTTTCCAAAATAGACTTCACTCTATGTAGTTTCTCAAAATGGACTCGGAGTTTCATAATATGCTTTTTAAGGACAATTTCAAGAATATGTTTGTTTTCAGGATAATTTTACAATTCTTTTTCTTTACTTCAAATCTTTGATTCTCTTCACTCCTCACTTAGTTTTTTTGGATCTTTGGCATGTGAATTCTTCATTAATGACTTCCAAATATCCAAATCTTCATTTAGTAATCTTTTGAGCATAAATCTTCCTTTTGACATCAATTTCACTTTAAGTTCTCAAAATTATCTCGCACATGAAAACATGCATAATTAAATTGATTAAGCACTATCATGTTTATAAAACTAAGGTAGGAATATGGAGAAATATTCAATATTTCACACTTAACATACCCCCAACCAGCATTTTGCTAGTCTCGAGCAAAACATGCATGAAGATCTTCAATTCTCAATGTTCACAGTGCTTCAAGAAAACAATCTTTTATGTAAACAAGTATGAATGAGTATAATCCAAGGAAGTGAGAGTGAAAATTTGAAAACCTAGAGCTGAATCAAACGAGCAATCAATCAAATAGGTTCTTCATAAGTTCATAAATCAAGTTTTTCCAACGTGCTCAGTAATTTCCAACTTACTTTCCATAAAAATACTATCATTTCATAATGTTAGCCATGCTCATCACCTTAGGATTACTTGAATAATCAAGTGCTAATTCCTAACTTATCCTTTTTTCCTTCCTTTTCCAGTTTTTTTTTTACATTTTATATTGACGGTCTCTTTTTATTCATTCTTTTCGGACTTTACATTCTTTTCATTCTTTTTCATTCTTTTCCAGTCTTTTCACCATATATGACCTTTTTGTCGATCTCACTGTTTTTTAATTGGTTCTTTTCATATTTAAAGGTGGATAAAATTCTCCAGACATAATTCTAAATATCTTTCAATGATATACATACTAACAATTAGAAATTCTAGTACTATTCAAAGAAAGAAAATTGAACGTGTCTTGTGACTTAAATTAATATGATATTTAAACTTCCTCTTAATCAATTAAATGTAAGAATTTAGACGATAGTCTATTTGGTTGATCAAACTCTAACAATTTAAAGTTCAATCTCCATGTTATCTTTTTTACTTAAAGCATTCTTAATTCCACAAATTATCATTTCCCAAACATGTTTTTAACTTGAAAAATTGAAAAGTTTCACAATTTTTGCTCAAAACTAAGAAAACACTAATTAGTTTACCTAATCCACACCCCAACCTAAAACCTACATTGTCCTCAATGTAAAATATGTGAGCATGCAATGCACATGAGACAACGAAAATAAATGGGAAGTGATGAGAATATAATACATGAAGAAGAAGAATCGAAGCTTTTCCAAAGTTCTTAACAAGTAAATGGGTTAGCACGAAGTCTAAATAAACTGAAATCAAACTATCCTAATCCTAAATTCTATGAAAGAAACAAACTTAACTACACCTCCATCAGACTAGGAGGTCAATCATGGTACACATGATCAATCAGAGGCATGGACATGTCCTCTGAATCAAACTTCTCAACAGATGGCTTGAGACGATGTCCATTCACTTTGAAAACATTACCATTGTCAGATTCTTTATCTCGACAATCCCATGAGGATAGACATTAGTAACAGTGAAAGGGTCGGTCCAACGAAATCGAAGTTTTCCTGCAAAAAGATGTAATCGAGAATTATATAGAAGGACTTTTTGACCGGTTATGAATGACTTTCGAAGTATGTTCCTTTCATGGAACACCTTCATCATGTCCTTGTAAATTCTCGATTTCT
Source organism: Magnolia officinalis (assembly GCA_021015155.1). Classification (NCBI taxonomy): domain Eukaryota; kingdom Viridiplantae; phylum Streptophyta; class Magnoliopsida; order Magnoliales; family Magnoliaceae; genus Magnolia; species Magnolia officinalis. The sequence continues at coordinate 35,037,919 of JAJHSJ010000008.1, forward strand.
CATAAGCTTCATTCCGGATTTTCTTGAGTTCATTTAGTTGGAGATTGCGCAGCGAGCCTGCGTTGTCCAAGTTAAAGTTTAGATTTTTGATAGCCAGTAGGCTCTATGCTCCAGCTTCATAAGCAAGTGGCAAGCTTTCCCATAGACAATTCTAAAGGGAGACATTCCAATGGGAGTCTTAAAAGTTACATGGTAAGCCCATAAGGCATTAGTCAAGTGAATTGACCAATCCTTACAGTCAGGGTTAACCTTTTTTTCCAGAATTTTTTTAATTTCTCTGTTGGAAATCTCGGTTTGCCCACTTGTCTGTGTGTGTTATGGAGTGCTCACTTTATGAGAGATGTCATATTTCTTCATTAAGTTCTCAAATGGTATATTACAAAAGTGTGAACCTCCATCACTAATGATGGCCCGAGGCGTTCTGAACTGGGAAATGATATTTTCTTTTAAGAATCGAATGACCGTTTTATGATCATTGTTCTGGCATGAGATCGCTTCAACCCATTTAGTGACATAGTCTACTACTAACAAAATGTAAATATTCTCAAATGATTGGGGGGATGGTCCCATGAAATCGATGCCCCGACAATCAAATCTTCAATGATAAGAATGGGGTTCAGAGGCATCATATTTTGATGGGACAACCCTCCCAATTTCTGACAACGCTCATAAGCTTTGTAAAACTCATGAGTATCTCTTAACATAGTGGGCCAGTAAAAGCTACGCTGCAGAATTTTGGCCATGGTCTTTTGTAGCATAAAAGTGACCACCACAGGCCTGAGAGTGACAAAAGGAGATGACACTTTGATGTTCATTGTTTGAAACACATCTCCTTAGAATTTGATCTAGGCAATATTTAAACAGATAAGGATCATCCCAGAAAAACTTACGTACCTTGGCCAAAAAAATTTTCTTATCTTGTGTAGTCCAATATGTCAGTGTGAAACCTATAGCAAGATAATTCGCAATGTCAGCAAGCCAAGGTAATTGGGAGAGTTTAAACAATTGTTCATCAGGGAACATATCATTTATAGGTGTTGGCTCAAGGGAATCGAGGAAGTCAAGCCTAGAGAGATGATCAGCCACTACGTTCTCTACTCCCTTTTTATCTCATATTTCTATATCAAATTCCTGGAGTAGGAGGATCCATCTTATCAAGCGAGGCTTAGCATCCTTCTTAGAAAGAAGGTACTTCAGCGCCGTCTGGTCTATGTAGATAATGATCGTAGATCCGATCAAGTAGGACCTAAATATTTCCAAAGCGAACACTACGACAAAGAGTTCCTTCTCCGTAGTAGAATAGTTCACTTAAACAGAATTTAGAGTTCTACTCGCATAGTGAATCATGTAGGGATTCTTCTCTTTTCTCTGGTCTAACACCGCCCCAATAGCATAGTTAGATGAATCACACATAATCTCAAAAGGTATGCTTCAATCGGGTGGCTGCATGATGGGTGCGGTAGTCAACATGCTCTTGAGCTTAGTGAAAGCTTTTTGGCATTGTTCAGTCCACTTAATTAGAGTGTTCTTTTGAAGTAGATTACATAAAGGACGAGAGAGGTGACTAAAGTCCTTTATGAATCATCTGTAGAATCTGACATGTCCTAAGAAAGATCGCACGTCGCATATGCTTTTAAGAGGTGGTAGGTTAGAGATAAAATCAATTTTGGCCTTATCCACCTCAATTCACTTGGAGGAAATTTTGTGTCTAAGTACAATTCCCTTGGGAATTATGAAATGACATTTCTCCCAATTCAAAGCCAAATTCTTTTCTTCGCATCGCTTTAACACACTTTTGAGATTTTCCAAACACTCACTGAAGGATGGACCAAAGATAGAGAAGTCGTTCATGAATACCTCTAAATATTACCCCACCATGTCAGAAAAAAATACTCAACAATATGCATCGCTGAAAAGTGACGGGGGTATTACACAACCGAATGACATCCTTCGGTAAGAAAAGTTGTCATAAGGGCATGTAAATGTTATCTTCTCTTGATCTTCAAGGGCTATATCTATTTGATTGTAGCCCAAATACTCGTCAAGGAAGCAATAATAAGAATTACCAGCCAACCTTTCCAAGATTTGGTTAATGAAGGGTAAAGGAAAGTGGTCCTTGTGACGGTATTCAATTTTCTGTAGTCAATGCACATTCTCCAACCAGTAGTAACTCTGGTTGGCACGAGTTCATTTTCAGCATTGGCTACGATGGTAATTCTGGACTTCTTAGGAACCACCTGAGTTTGACTTAGCCATTGGCCGTCGAATATATGGTAAATTATACCCACTTCCAATAACTCAAGTACCTCAACCTAACCACTTCTTTCATATTTGGATTGAGTCAACATTGTGGTTGTTGGGAGGTTTTCGCATTATTCTCAAGATGAATGCGGTGAGTACAAATTAAAGGGTCGATTCCCTTGAGGTCCGCAATCAACCATCCAAGGGTTCCTTTATGCTCAATGAGAGTAGAAATAAGCGTACTCTCTTGTTCTTTCTCAAGGTGGGAAGAAATCACCATCGGGTATGTCTCATCTTGACCTAAGTAAACATATTTAAGATCAATGGGCAAAGGTTTTATGTCAAGCTTCAGTGCTTTGAGGCTAGACGGTAGAGGCATTACATCTGTAACACCCTAATTCCCGAAACCCAAGTACACTACTCGTGTTCCAAAAACCCGAGCGTTAACCTTTGAAAACACCCAAATTCCACGTACATTTTTTTTTCTTTTTATTAGAGTTAGTAATCTAGTGGGACAAAAGCAAATCAAGTATAAGAGGTAGTCTAAATATATATAACCAAGATTTCAAGTGATTACCCATGAACTTATACAAACCAATGTCTTGACTTTTACCAAATATAACAGTATAAATTAAATACAAATGAAGTCAAGAATGGAGAGTTGCAAGATCATCTGACTCCTCCCATTCCACATGAACGACAACGTACGCATAATCTGCATCTCCTGCACACTGAATACGGTTCGATAGCATCAATGGCTATCCAAGTGAGGTATAACCACCAAGATTTATCGTATCATTAAGATAATTAAGCATAGTTATCAAGAACAGTGTATAACAAATATTTCGCAATGATTATCATATAAATCAGATAAGGTTCATCAAATACGCATTTATCAGATAAATTCTACAAAGATAATCTTGTTTAAATGTATGAATGCATGCACATGCTCACAAACCTGAGGATGCACATCCATTGGTAAAAAGTCATCCAAGGAGAACTAGCCACCCCCAAAAGTACTCAAAAGTATACCCAAGGAGAACTAGTCACCCGGAAAATACTATGTAACGAGGTCACCCAAGGAGAACTAGCCACCTGAAAAAGTACTTAAAGGTATGCCCAAGGAGAACTAGCCACCTGGAAAAGACCATGCAACGAGGTCGTCCAAGAAGAACTAACCACTCGGGAAAGTACTCAAAGGTACGCCCAAGGAGAACTAGGCACCCGAAAAAGACCATGCAACGAGGTCATCCAAGGAGAACTAACCACCCAGAAAAGTACTCAAAGGTATGCCCAAGGAGAATTAGCCACCTAGAAAAGTACTCAAAGGTACGCCCAAGGAGAACTAGGCACCCGAAAAAGACAATATGCCATGAAAATGCATGATTAGCCCAACCATTATTATTCCAATTTCAAATAATCATTTTAAAAAAGCTCAAAGGTCACTATGGGGGGTTTTTCACCTAGCATAGGCCGACAGTTCAAGTATAGTGTCCCATTCCACCATCCTTGGCTCATGAGACTATTAAATAAAATATTTAAGGGTAACCTCTTCAATGGAACTCCCATCATTCCATTAAGTGATCATAAATGACAAATTAAATCATGTATAATATCGATATATCACATGCATATCCAAAGCATTCATTTCAAATCAAAATCGAGGTATTTAGATCTTACTGCATATTCAAATATTAAATTTAAATCTAATTTATCAATCATCACAAGGAAGCAAAATCAATAGAAGCAATGAACCACATTAGTAATTAATAAAGTACATAAATAAAGGTGAATGAGCAAACTAATTATCAAGATGTAGAAAAGCTTGAAGGGTGATCGTCACCTTTAGATTGGATCGCCTAATTCGGCTTATCTTGTGTTAGATGATTGGAGACTCCAATTCCTTTACTAGTCCGATTTCACTTAGTTCCAACTCGAACTCATTTCCGCATTTACTTGAATTTAGGGTAATCTACACATGGACAATTCCAATCTAAGGCAAGGTTTTAGAAGAAATTAACTTTAATTAAACTTGATCAAAGGTGCTCCTACAACCAAGTTTGATTCACTTAGCTGTTAACTCTTCTTAATTCAACTAGCCTTCAATTCATTTCTATTATAAGATAAAGAGCTTTAATCACGCATGTACAAGGTAGTAAACTCACCAATAATTGTATAAGATTAACATACCTCAATCACCTTCCTCAACTCCACTTGCTCCTAAATCGAACCTGAGCGATTCGACCCAACTTGTTTCCGATCTGGCTCTTCTTGACACGTATAATCCGTGGGGTTTCACAGCAACACTCAGTCCATCCGAACTTAAATCAACCCAAATTCTCGCTTTGTTAGCAAGAATGTGTAGCGATTGGGTCATCCTTCGAATCAATCCAACTCTATACCAAGTTTTCTTCAATTCTTACAGAATCAGCAATAATAGCTCCACCATTTACAAAGCATAATTCATCCAGCAGAGCGAGGATGCACCAATAATAGGCCAGACTTGGCCAACTCAGTGGGTTGCTAAGTCAACTTAGTGGGTTAATCCTGAAAAGTGAGAACCCCTCGCTTTCTCACTTCTTCCTCTCATCCTTTCTTCATCCTTCTCCCTGTATCATCTTCTTTCTCCTGCAAGGGTCTGGACTTGACTAGCTAGTGAGTCGGAGACTTGACTAGGTATCTAGATGAGTTAACTCGCCACAACTCACAAGTCAGCGAGTTAGACTCCGCCAACTGACTCGACCCGAACTCGAAATGAAAGTGTTGCAGCATCATTCCCCTCCATCCTCACTCTCTCCCACTTCTCTTCTTCCTCTCCAGCATGTTGTTGGCAACCCAGACACGAATCAGGTTCAAATCAGTCCGGCTGGACAAATTTTCTCCCCCTCTAGACTCTACCTTCTTCTATCTTCTTTTTTCTTCTTCTATTCCTTGTTTCTTCTCCCTCCTTGCTGGAAGATCAACAATTTTTGAATTCAACAGAGCTCAACCAGATGCTAACTCAGTCAGGTGAGTCACTCGATGTCGAAGGACTTGCACTCACATCTTCTCTTTCTCCTCGATTCTTTCTTTTCTTCCACTCCTTCTCTCTTTCTTTTCTTCTGCTAGGAGGACCCGAGGCACGAAACACGGCTCAGATCTGGACCAGAATCGAACCTAGTCACCTAGTGGTTGCAGCAGCAACGCTCTCTCCCTCTCTTTATTTCTTCTATTTTTTTTCTCTTTTCTCTCTTTTTGAATTCGTTTCCCTAAAATGAAAGAGGGTTATTTATACCCTCATAGACATTTAGAAGGACCAACAACTAATCAAGGATTAGTTACAGATTTAATCACAAATCCCAACAGAATTTGAGTCGATATAACGATAAACTAATGGTATGGTTGTAATCCATCCATCCAAACGATCTTCCGGACCTCTGGGCCACGGGAAAAATCAGATCAACGAATGGGACCCATGCAAGGTGATGGGTTTGTTCGGTTGAAGAAGGAAGATGAGAGCACCATCAATGGTGAAATCGGATCGTGTGACTGATCTTTGAGTATAAGGCTTTTGGATGGTTCAGATGGGTCTTAAAGATCTTGTGAGGCCCACCATTTGGATGAACGGCCATGAAAATTCATGGGTTCTTCAGTTTTCAGTTGTGGCGGCTCTTTGGTTGCTAAGGGATCCCTAAAGTGCGGGGTGAGTGGAGGGCTAGGATTGACTTATGTGTGTGGGTAGGATTTGAGGATGAGGAGGCACGTGCATTGCCAGCTAATGAGAGAGAGAGAGAGAAGTGGAAGTTTTTCCGTTTTTGAAAAAACACCGTACGCAACTCACGTTCCGCTTAAGATTGTGCACAAGCACATGAGCATTTAGGAGTATAAAGTTCTTGGGTTTTGATTAAAGTCTCCTGGGCTATATGATGAATGGTTCAGATCAATGATACGAACTGGGATAGTGGCCCAATCTGGATCAAACGTCCCATGTATGTTTGAATCCTGGTTGCTTGTGATCGATTTTGTGTGTTCCTGCGTGCTCTTCAACCTGAACTACCAATGGGGTTCTGGTCAGCTCCACCAGTGCAACACGATGGACAGTTTGAATCTTCAATTCGTGACCTAGGGGTGGGCCCAAATTCAAATCCGTTGTTGGCTGAAAAATGAAGGAGAGAAACTCTCCTTTTCTACGTCATAGTCGGGTCAACCTGATTTAACTGGAATTTCCAGTTTGGTGCACCGTGGCTTTGTATAGTCTGTGCACATGCACCCATGAATGTGGGGTCCACGTGGAGGTTTTGGGAAATCTACTCCGTTCATCAGACTCCTTGGGCCCAACTGGGTCACCTGACTGGAGATGCAGTGAATCGAAAGCTTAAATAGGTTATAATAACTTAATTAAAATCTTTAGGTGTTGGTTACATCTATTTGACAGTTAGATTTATTCCAATCTGAACATCGATGGTCAAAGAAGTCTTAGGAATTTGTTCAACTCATCTGAATGCTTCATGGCCCACGATGGATGCTTAGATGGCCAATCACGCGATTAAATAGTTTCATAAAGCCAATTTCAACTAATATTAGGATCAAATGGATGGTTTCTAGAATCTAATGGCTGAATTATTTTAAGTTGTTGAGTGATTTTCTAATTATATTGATCATCAACAGTTATAAGGATTTGCAATTCAATTAGGAGGAAAATTTGTTGTTATTTCTATATTTAGATGATCCTACATCTCAAGTGAATGAACGATCATGAACTCGAATGGTTGAATTGTTTTAGAATAGATTATCAACAATGCAAGCTTCATTTAACATATCTACATGAACCTACTAATTGATTTTGTCGATTAGACGACTGATTAGATGATGTACGGTCTCAATCTACTAACTGATCTCAAATTCAACGACTGATTTTTATTTCAACAGTCTGATCGGTGTCAGACCCAAACATCAGGGTGTTCATTGGTTCCTGATTTAATTTAAAGGAATTTCAATAATTATTTTTAAACTCTAATGGTTTGTTTAAGTTAAGTATTGTGTGCCCAATGCATGGTGGCTTAATGATGTGATGGTCCATCTTGGAAACTATTAGATGGATGGCTTGATCCATGGGTGGAGACTCCTCACTATAAGTCAAACTTAGGCTAGATCAAAGGTGAACATTTGCAAAAGCTAGGTCAATATTTATACTATGTTAGGTTACATGGTAACACCCAACACTATTGAAAAGTACGGGGTGTTACAATATCGGTTTGGGGCAATTTCTCAAATTGTGGCCTCCACCGGTTAACTTCATGTACCGATGTAACATCAAGCAAGGCATCTATCTCCCTAATCATGTCATCATCTAAATCAGGGGAGTGGGCGAAGCATGTCTCTAGAGTGTTAGAGTATAGAGTCAAAAGTATTCTATCTTCCACGAAAGAATCAATCATGTTAATGTCGTGGGTATTGTCATCATCCTTTGACTGTTTGTTCATATTGAAAAAGATGTTGAGCTCCAGTGTCATATTTCCAAAAGATAGTTTCATAATCTCATTCCTACAATTAATGATAGCATTTAATGTAGCAAGGAATGGGCGACCAAGAATGACAGGTATCTAAGTGCTCACATCCACGATGGGTTGAGTATCCACAACAATAAAATCTATGGGTAGTAGAATTTATCAACCTAGACCAGCACATCCTCAATCATTCCTCTTGGTACATGAATTAATCTATCAGCAAGTTGTAACGTAGTCTGGGTGAGTTTTAATTCACCAAGACCCAGTTGTTCGTAGATCGAGTAAGGAATCAGATTTACACTCGCCTCCAAGTCAAAAAGTGCATGCTCAATCCAGTAATTCCTAATTACATGAGTGATGGTTGGGCTACCAGAATCTTTGTATTTTCAAGGCACATCTTGCTTGAGGTGGCACTCACTTTTTCTGTCAAAAAGATTTTCTTTTATATGTTTTTGTCTTTTGGTAGTGCATAGATCTTTAAAAATTTTGGCATATGAAGGGATTTGTTTAACAACATCCAGTAGAGGCATGTTGACCTTCACTTGTTTAAGCACTTCTAGAATATCCTAAGAGTTGAAAGAGATTTTGGTGCAATCAACCACTGGGGGAATGGCGCAATCGACTTACTTTGAGGTTCCGATTCCAACCCATGTGGGGCATTGCTAAGTGTATCATTCTCAATTTATTCCGGGTCCTTAGGATTTTCAGCCCTTTTTGGAATAGATTTGTCAATTGTCTTTCCACTTCTAAGAGTGGTGATAGACTTAGCTTGCTCCATTTCATTTAAAGAGCTTGGGTCACTAATTTCACATTGTGGTTTTGGATTGGGGAGGGGTTGGGCTGGAAGCATCCCTTTCACCCTACTCGATAAGTGTGATTTAATCATTTGAATGGAGATGCAAATATTTACATTGTTGTTTTGAGATCCTGGAATGCTTGTGGGATCCCAGTCTTATGCAACACTGCTCGTATGCACACATGTCCCAACTCACACCGTTGATAGACATACACTGCACCCTAGTGCACCTAGAAAGCTCATTAAAATGATTTATTCCATATGATCTTGAGACCTCTATCATGTGGACCGCGTCATCGTTGCGGTTTGAATGGTGAAAACCGCGCATCAATCTGACGCTCCGTTAGTGAGATATGACCCATCGAATGTAAGGCCCAAATTATGTATCCAGTAACACAAGCAACCTTTATTAGGTTAGGCTCATTAGACTTGAGCCCATGTGGGCCTAAAGCCCACTTTTAGAACATGAAAATTACCAACAAATAAGACAATTGCTACATGATAAAATAAGAAGCTAGCAAATATAAGACTAGCACTATAAGACAAAATTAAATTCTCTCACAAAACTCATCATTAGCTCTCTCTCCATGCATTAGAAACTAATCAAGACCCATGTCCACCTCATCCTATACATGCATCCAATACATGTCTTAATTTGTGCCACATCACTTTAAACAACCAATTGCAACACTTCACTTCATCATCCACCATGCATCACCTACAACCTATAACCCTTATCCATCCATTAGCCAATGCATGTCTAGATTTCTTCCATCTTGGCCAATGCATGCTTAGCACCATCCACCTCATCCATCCACTACCCATACCATACATTACATTCCACATCACTTTTAGCACCAATGAGATCTTATGAACTTGCCACATCATTTTGCCACCTCAACCCCCAATTCCCTATATAAGAGTAGGAGCTCTCTTACACTTATTCTTTTCCTATATTTAGAAAAATTCTAAGATTTTAAGAGAGAGTGAGAGAGAGAGTGGAGCCAAGGTGTGGCCCACCATCAATCCTAGAGGGATTGGACCACACATATCATCATCCAACCATCCATCCATTGAAGTGAGTCTACACCCTTCCTTCCATCTTCCTCATCCTCCTCTTTCTTCCCCTTTTATTTTCTTGATATGTGTGGGCCCCACTTGTGTGCATGTATTTATATCTATGATGGTCAGAAAAGTGGCCCATGTCAGTATGGTCCAACATGATGAGCATCATATCCACACCCTTCATATGTATTCCTTTTTTTTTTGGACAGTAAGTTCTAAAAATCATATAAAATCAATCGTCCTAAAATCGGAGTTGAAACTTGGGAATAATATGAACCACAATATGATCTAACTTCGGGAAAAATTTCGTATCCATCCAACTGTCCAATCATTCGTAACATCAAGTTTACTTGGCTACTGTTTAAAAGCACATGCAGGATTCCGATTTTCCTAAAATGGACCCATTTTTAGCTCTTTTAATGAATGAATTAAAAATATATGTTTTGTTGGATTCGTAGAAAATCAAACTAGCTTTCCAACATTATATAATAAGCCTCAATCGGAGTTCGAACAGCTGAGATCTTGGCCTTATACAATAGATGTATTTTGGGAGCTTGTTATGACCATTCTTATTTGGGCCCTATCCGTGATTCCAACGGTCAGATGTATTTGATATTTGATCTTAACTTACTTGAGATATTTAATAACCATATATACGGTCTCTATGGTCAGATTCTTTCATGATAAGATTTAAAAAATTCTGGACTGATAGATACCTCTGTAAGGATAAATCTTGAATTTCTATGTGTGGTCTAGATAGATCCAAGGCTCTGTATAGTTGGAAACCTATTTACAACCTAAACGATGTATTACTAATCCATCCATTGGATCAGATTTTCCAACATAGAATTTAATCATAGAGATTTGATTAATATATTTTATGTGCTACTAGATGTGTATGTTGGATATATGTTGTACATAACATTCATCCCATTATTGACCCACTTGGGTGTGGGATCACTTGTGATTTATGCATTTTATTAGTTCATCCAATCTAGAAACCCATGTATATTTTTGTGTGTCTCTTATCTATGGTTTGTTAGCATGTGTGCCCCACTTGCTATTGGATTTATTTCATTCCCTTTACACTTTCTGTTTGTTGAGAATTTTCCAAGTACTTGACTATATTGCATGTAGGCCTCTTTGACACCTTGTAGTGGACCCCACACTCTGTAGTTAAGGGTCCCACTTTTGGGGATGTTTTATCCTTATATAAATGAGCTGGGATGTCCCACCTTTTTATTAGGAATAATTCCATAAGTGTTTGGAAATTAGACCCTAAGTTGTGATAGACCCCAATTCTGAAAACTGTCTGATTATTTGTATTTTGTACCAACTTTGGGCCTCTGTAGTGGACCACACGTTGGAGGTTTGAGTAGGCCACCACTTGGAACCTCTAACCTACACTAATAAATAGATAAATAATATTTTAATTGGGCCAACTCAGATCTCACATGATTAGGGAGTGGATCCCAAAATGGGGCCAGGTATGGTTGTGCAGAAAATTAAGGTACCTATGTTTGGCCGTATACTAAATATTACGTGTGCACAATTAGTTGATCCCAACTTATAGTTTTTGAAGTACATATATAGTAAAACCAAGGGCACTTGATGGGATACTGAAAGGTGGTCCCCTGTGATCATGGGACGTACTCAAGATTGGGCTAAAACTAATTCTGCACTATATTCCCTGCATAGTTTCTCCAAGTACCCATATTTAGGCCATCACTGTAAATTGTACTCACCCAACCAATGAGGCCTGCCTTATAATTTGTAAAGCCCATACATAGAGCTACCAGGTTGTTATTTTCTTTCACCATATGTAGGTCCCACATGATCATGAATCTGAGTCTAAAATGACCCAGAACCAACATTGCACAAAAAATCTGTTTGATGTAAATTTATGTGGGGCCACATCGGTGGGGTTCACCACGACCCCCAAAGCATTTAATGCAACATCTAAACTCTTAAAAATAACTCTCATATATTGTTGGGCTAAAAAAAATTATGTAGGCCATCTAGTATGGGTTGTCTTGTATGGGCCTTACCTTTCATGTAATGAGGTCCACCTAACATGTTTTGTAAATGGGTGTTGTATGACTTGTAAAATATTTAGTGGACAGATCTTGCTGTCCAAATGTTCTATTAAGACATATGTGGCCTTGGGCCCATCTAAATAATACAACCCTAAGGCCCAAGCAGGCCCAACACTAGGAGAAATCGTTGGAGAATGAGAAACCCACAAAGAAAACCTTCCTTGAGCCCGTTGGGCAGGCCCAATGCCTATTGGGTAGCGTGTCTTGTATACTACCTCTAGTCAAGTAAACAATGCTTAGAGAGACCTATTTTATAATGCACAAACTGGATAATTGGGATTTTTCTTAGTTTGTTGTGTATGTGGCTAGTAGGCACAATATGATATATGACATGAAAGATGTTAGCATGTTATCCTTTGTGTTTGAGCTTGTGCATTGTTTCTAATTGGTGGAATGTGTGGAGCTCGTTTAGTTGTGAAATTAGATCCACACCATTGAAAGCATTGTGGTTGGACATTTATGCCCTTGGGTTGGCCTATTGGTTCACCAAATGAGACTCACACTTGACCTATACGACCCCATGCTTTGCTTGTAGTTCAAGTCCAGTGCGGAAGTCACACTAGGTAGGACGCACCTAGTGATGGGTGAGATGATGATATATGTATGGTAACATGATAATGATGATTGTGAGTTGTTGGCTGAAATGATAGATATGATTTAATGGATGTTGAATTATAACATATGCATTGATGGTGGATGAGTAATTATTTATAACACTGATGATATTGTTTATGTTAACCATGAAGTGAAAATGATCCTCACGGTAATGATGATGATTATATATATATATATATATATATATATATATATATAATATATATATATATATATATATATATATATGTGCATGATTACAAAACATGCTAGTTGACCACTATGCTTGATATCCAAAGTGGTGTATATGAGGCCCTTGTGTGAGGCCCAAAGTGATGTATATGAGGCCCATGAGCGAGGCCCAATGTGAGATGCCCAAGGTGATGTATATGAGGCCCAATTGTGATGTGTGATTCCACCATGATGTATGTAAAGATGTTTATGATGCCCATTCATCTTCCTAGTTGGTATTAAAATGGGCCATGCCTTGGGAGCAATGATGGTGAAATTTCCACATTGTAAGGGCAATGGTGGTTAAATGTCTGCATTGTAACCCTCCCTAAGGCCCGTTGTTAGGCCCATTCTCATCTCCTCTTAGTGGGTTAACCCAAATCATTGGGTCCCCATAATTATTAGGCACATTCTTGATATGAGTAGGCCGTCTAGGCCCATCCTTGATTCATGCCCATACACATCATCTGCATGCTTGATAGAAATGTGATTGACCATTGCATATGTTATTGGGCAGGTTGTTTATGGGACTCCCTGATAGGCAGAGTTGTCCCACATGAGCGCACGGTATGCGTATGATTGATGCATAATTGGACTAAGTGACTCATGTATCTTGCATTATGTGATTATGATTATTGTACGCCCTAGCGATATTAGGGATGTAGCCTCCACAAATATAGTGTGGATGGCAGGATTGGACACTGGAAATTTTATTAAGCACGGGGGCACGAAGGATGTCCCAAGGTGAAAGTCCCCAAACCCTTATGGTACCAGGGAGGATGCTCCAATGCCTAAACTAAGTGGATGTATGAGTGCATGAGGGCCGAATACCAGGAGGCCTCATCTCCCACTATGTCGTGGTCGGTTGGAAGGGGTTGTGGCCTTACCAGCCCGAGGGGAGGGGGCATTTGCTAGGCTGAGTATGACTAGCTCGTAAATGGGTCCGCTATCGACGTGTCGGATAGATATTGGCTGACTATTGGCCAGGCAGATAGTGAGGTCTCTTTCACTTGCACGGTTGTGCGTCCAGTGTGGGGTGACAATGTGGTGTATAGTGTATTAGACCCCGGTGATTATCCATAGAGAATTGTACTGATATATGATGCTCCAGAGATAAGCTAGATTGATATGTGGATTGGTATGTTTGAGCTGCATCTTGCATATGACATTGGCTATGTAGGCCTTGCATCGTATTGTATGGCCTTGGTGTGGCCTATAACATTCATGCCTTGCATCGTATAGCCTTGGTATGACAGATAGCATTTATGCCTTGCATTGCATATCCTTGGTACGACAGATAACATTCATGTCTTGCATCGCATAGCCTTGGTGTGGCTGACAACATTGTACTAGTCGCTAGTGATGATCCCAGAGATGTTCGGTACTTGTATTATGACACCCCGTCACTGTTATACATGTAGGCGGGCACATGTGGGCGGACGCTGATGTGGGCCGGGCCTAAAGGCCTAAGCCAGCTACCAGTGGTTGGCAGGCTACTGTGCTGGCAATCTACTATGCAAGGATTGCGTACTCAGCATTCGACTCATTCATTCATTCATCCACTATCCACTCAGGCTGGTGGTGCACAACTAAGTTATTATGTGTACCTTCTCTATGGCCAGGTTTCGGTTAGGGCACGCTACCAACCTGAGATTAGGAGTTTACCACATTGAGTCCAACTATCTAAATTTGGGTATAGGACTGGTTTGGATGGAAGTCCCTTGTGATGAACCCCACAGCTTGCGATACCACGTACATCATCCCGACTACACACTCTAGTTTATTAGTTCTTTTGAATTGCATATTGCATTGCATCCTTAGCATATGACATGTGACTTACTATGACTACAAACTCCAGCTCTGACATTTCCCTTTCATCATATACCATATAGTAGAAAATGAAATTTGATTATCTTGTTCATGATGATTGGCTATTTTAATGATTCATGATCGCTTGTTGAGTGACATGTCTATTATTGATGTCATGTTCATGATAAACTGTGTAGTTATACGACATGCTTAATTGACAACCTACTCACATATGATATCATGCTTGGTTGATAACATGCATATGGTTATTTTGGATGTCTTTACGGGAGCGCCCTGATAAGTCATGTTTTACTCCCGGCATGCAGTAGACTCACGAGCTATGGTTTGCTCATATAGATGACTTACACTTTTTCAAGATGCATGCAAGAGCTGTTGGAGTTGCTATTGTTTACCTCATTACTATTGAGCTGGTGCACCATAGTATGTGTGATATATCAAACAGGTTCGTCTCTTCGATATACGTTGATACCATGTACAAAATGTGTAATCACCTAAACAGATCAACCATTCAAAAAAAAATACTAAAAATCCTCCTTGTAGGATCCCAGGATCGAAATCCGTCATATGGGTGTCGGGAGCTGAGAATGGGGTACTACAGAGGCTGTCGGCACCGGATTCGGCAATCGGAAAATTTGTGAGCTCGGTTTCCAGGTTTGGGGCGTGACAATGCTTGCACCGTATTTTGGTTGAATAGTTCTTGATTTTTTATGAATTTTTCAACTGTATCTTCTTGAGCCCTCTTTTGATTTAAGAATTGTGTACGGGCCTCTTGAGGGTTAGTCATTTGTCCATTCCTCCAACTAAAATTTAGATGGTTCCTCTAGTTGGAGTTGTATGTGTTTGAGGTGAGTCCTTTAAAAGGTCTTTGATAGTTGTTTACGACAATTGATCACTCATTCAATATCTCTTGAAAAGAAGGAATTGTTGGGCAATTTTCAGTGGTATGTATGTTATAAGCATGAATACCACAAAAAACTTTCGTAGCCTTGTCGGAGTTGATAGGTATAGCCTTCTTAAGTTCCATGGCCTTGACTTTTCTTATAAGATTGGCCACTCTTGCACTCATATTGTCTCCCTCTTTTAAAGCAAAGCATAAATTCCTCTCATTTCTTTTAATTGAGTAGGCTTAGAAGTAGTGGGTCTTGGAGAGGTGTCCCATGATTGCGCGTTTTCTACTAATTGATCTAGGTAATCCCACACATCATCGTCCTCCTTATTCATGAATTCATCATTACACATCATTTCTAAAAACTAGGGCATTGGTGAAGTTAATCCATTATAGAAAAAGCTTCTTGTTCGTCATATCTCGTAGCCATGATGTAGATAGGAATTCGCGAGATCCTTAAACATTTCCCAGCATTGGAAGAAGGTCTCTTCTTCTTTTTAGGCAAAGTTCATGACTGTCTTCCTTAAGTGTTAGTTTTATGAAACAGGAAAAACTTTTTGAGAAATTCCTGAGTCATCTCAACCCATGTGCCGATGGATCTTGGCTTTAAGGAGTGCATCCATGTCGTAGCCTTCTCCTTTAATGAGAAGGGAAACAATTTTAGTCACACCGTGTGCTCAGACACGTTTGGAAAGTGTAATGTGACGACTATCTCATCAAACTCTTTGATGTGTAAGTATGAACTTTCATAATCTAGTCCATGAAATTTAGGAAGGAGTTATATCACTCTAAGTTTGATATACATGTTTCCTGCATTAAGTGGAAAGACCATGCAGGAAGGTGTACTCACCCCTGACGGTTGTAAATAATCTCATAGAGTACGAGGCGGGGGTGCATTATGCACCTCGTTTTCATCTTGAACTTCAACTTCCTCAACTGATGGTTGAGGTTGATTTGCAACCATCACCTATATTGACTCAGAGGGTCTCAAGTGGTGTCTAATCCTGTGATGGATAGGCAACCCTTCGACTAATCCTACTTCACTCAAAATACGTATAGTGTTACCACAAACCCACTTAGGCATGAAACACTCTCAACCCTCAAATAACTAAAAATTAAACCTAAGAAAAAGAAAAGTGAAAAAACTAAAACAAATAAGAATTTAGAAAAGAAAAGAAAGAGAGAATTGGAAAGAGGATACCAGATTGGAGTTGCTATGTTAGGATCCTACAAAACAAAAAACAATGTTAGTTTCTAAAAATAATTTCAAAGAAAAAAAAATCTTAACCTAAAATCAAAGCAGAAAGTTAACCATAATCTTAACCTAATTCTAATACCAATTAATTTTAGAAAAACATAGCCATAGTCCCCGGCAATGGTGCAAAAAACTTATTCACAACCCCAAGTGTAGGGTCGTGATGGAGTAATAACTCGGTAAGACCAAGGTCGAATCTACATGGACTAAACTTGTACGTATTCTGAAAATAACTAAAACTAGAAAAAGACCTAAATTAAAATTTGAATAATTCAGAGTAATGGTAAATAATGTTGATTAAAACTTATGAATTTAAAGGTGGGAACTAGGGTGCCAAGGATCCACTTGTAGTTATTAAGATGCCACCTTACTTGATTCAATAAATACAATTGGAATTGGTGTCTTATCCTATCCAATTGGAAGATAAAACAATTTAAATTAAATATGAACTTTTCATTGACCTAATTCTCAATGGAGGAGAATTGTGATGGTTGGAAGGGATTCCATCACCCTACCATGCCCAGGATACGATGGTGAACAATGAGATTTACCAATCTCACTATCTCAAAACAGAAAAAAGAATATATCCAAAGCTATCACAACATCTATCGTAATTTGAGTCACAATAAATCATAGAAAACTAAAAATATTCCCTTAATATTAAACTAGAAATCAATGAAGTTCAATAAGAAAAAGAAACTAAGTAAAATAAACATCCCAACACGCTACAAGCTTTACCTCTTAGCCGTAGATAAGAAGCTTAGCTAACTTAGACATGATTAAAACCAAATCTCTTAAACAAAGCATGAAAATAAAATAGGGAAGAAGAAAAACTCTTTGGCAGCTGCTCCACCCTTTTGCTATGCTCCTTAAGACCTTTCCAAACCCTAGAAGATGCTTTGGAGCATCCTAAGGAGTCCTATTTATAATTGTGGAACTCCAACTTTCTCACCGAGTTGGAAAAATCTAGAAATCACCTTAAATTTACACTCTGTGAAGTTTTTAAAAATAAACCTCACTCTGCGCAGTTTTTCAAAATAAACTTTACTATGCGCAGTTTCTCAAAATGGACTCGAAGTTTCAGAATATGTTTTTTCAGGACAATTTTAGGATTCCTTTTCTTCACTTCAAATCTTTGATTCTCTTCATTCCTCACTTGGTTTTCTTGGATCTTTGACATGTGAATTCTTCATTAACGACTTCTAAATCTCCAAATCTTCATTTAGTAATCTCTTGAGCATAAATCTTTCCTTTGACATCAATTTCACCTTAAGCTCTCGAAATCACCTCACACATGAAAATATGCATAATTAAATCGATTTAGCAATATCATGTTTATAAAACCAAGCTATAAATAGGGAAAAATATGCAATATTTCACACTCAACAACAGATAAAGAGAAATGAGGGGAGTGAGTTAGAGAGAGAGAAATAAAAGATAAACATTGGGCGAAAGAGAAAAAAACAGAGAGCGGAAAGAGAGATAGAAAAATATAGAGAGGGTTCAAGTTCACCCAGATGTGTTGCTCGAGGTGTCTTAAGGATCTCTAATATGCTAACATGCTCCCCAACATAAGAGACAAAACGGTCATTAAAGAAGTCATTGAAGGTAAGAGTTTGTCTATCTTTATTAATTTGCATTCCACTCCAAACATTCCAAGTGCATCAACTATATTCACATTTTCTTATATCTCATTTTACATTATTCTCCATCTTCCATTTTCTATTATTTTATTTGCCTGCCCAAAATCTTAAATTTTGTGAAGCAAAGCTAATTGCATTTTATTATATTAACTGTATTTTTACTTTATTTGCCTACACGGGGCCACTTGGCTCTGTGATGTAAGCTAAATAGTTTTTTTTTTCTTTTTTTTTCTATGCTCGGCCCTTATGGGTTATGCGAAGCATGACTAAATATAAAAAACTCCAGTATAGTTCCATGATTCATGATCATACGCATCATATGTATGCTTGACATGAGAAGTGACTGATCATAGCATATGCCTTCGGGCAGGTTGATTAGGAGCTCCTAGTTAGGCGGTGTTGCCCTACATGAGCGCACGATACGCGCAGGATTGCTGCATGATTGGATAGTGTGTTTCATGCATTCGCATTGTGTGATGTGGTTACTGTACGCCCTAGCGACATCAGGGCCATAGCCTCCACAGGCGTATCGTGTTGGCAGGATTGGATACCGGAAATCTTGTTCTACATGGGTGCTATAGATATCCCTGGGTGAAAGTCCCTAAACCCATATGGTACCAAGAGGTTGCTCCAACGTCTAGACCGAGTGGGTGCATGAGCGCCGATGGCCGATTACCAGGAGGCTGCGCTTTCCACTGTGTCGTGGTCGGTTGGAAGGGGGTGCGGCCTTACCCGCCCGAGAGGAGGGGGTAAATGCTAGGCTGAGTCTGACCAGCTCGAGGAATGGGTCCGCTACCGACAAGCTGAGCTTGATATTGGCAGGCGGGTAGTGAGGTCTCTTCCACTTACCTTATTGCGCGCGATGGGACGACAATCTGGTTTAGAGTGTACTAGACCCAGGTGATATCCTAGATTTGAGCTATATTGATATGTGGATGTAGATGAGGATTTGTATGCTTGAGTTGCATCTTGCATCGCATGGCCTTGGTATGGCCGACATCATTCATGTCTTGCATCGCATAGCCTCGGTACGGCTAACGGTATTCATGGATTCACCAGCATGTTCCGCATTACTCTGATACTGCATACTGCATTACTACCTTGCGCACACACTTTCACCACCCTCTAAGCTTTCTATAAGCTTATGCACGACCGTTGCGTGCAGGTGACGCGAGGACGCAGCAGCGCTGAGGCCGGAGCGCAGAGCAGATCTTTTGGAGCTTTTTGCCCTTTCTCATTGTATTTCCCTTTATGCTCATTGTACTTGTAAAGTTTTTTATCATAGTGGAAATGTGATGGAGTTTTTGGTTGTTGTTTGTGGGTTATGCCTTTGGTTATGCATATTACAAATTAAATGGATGTTAAAAAAATCCTCCTTGTAGCATACCAGGATCGAAACCTGGCGTATGGGCGCTGGGAGCCGAGAATGGGGTTCTACGGAGGCTGTCGGAGCCGGATTCGGCGATCGGGAATTTTGTGAGCCCGGTTTCCGAGTTTGGGGCGTGACAGAAGTTGGTATCAGAGCATAACTCGGGAATAACTAAGAACAATATTACATGTCTGCTATGAGTTTAGGATGATTAAGTCCGAAGTCCGGATAGTTTAGCAATCTTTTATTACCGACCCTTAACGTGCGTACCTTCGAGAGTTCCTAAGTTGATAGGCGCCTTCGATATTCCTGTAGGACATGGCACGCCAGAGAGTGACCCGATCGACTCCCGCACCACCACCTGAGACTCCTGCACTACCACCGACGACCCCTGCTCCACCACTGGAGATTCCAACTGACTAGTATATGGATGCAGATCCTCTACCAGAGATTCCTACTGCCCATCCGGAGTATGCTACTCCTCCACCAGAGACCGGTGCGGACCCGACCGTAACCGTGAGTGCCTCCCAGTTGCAGCAGATGTTACAGGCTGTGACGGCTGCACTTCAGGGACAGGGCAGGCACCCTGTTGTCTCACCGGACCAAGCCGAGCAGGACCGTGCGAGTGCACTTCTTCGTGAGTTCCGACGACTCGATCCCCCGCGTTTCCAGGGCGAGCCAGACCCGACGGTAGCTGAGAGATGGCGTGCCGATGTGGAGAAGCTATTTGAGATGATGGGATGCACGACCGAGCGGCGAGTCCGATTAGCCGTGTTTCTTCTTCATGGTGAAGCTGAGCACTGGTGGGCATCAGTCTCCCTAGCAGCAGGCGCTGATTTTGTGTGAACATGGGAAGATTTTGTGGATCGATTCGACCGACAGTATTTTCCTGATCATATCCGACGACTGCGAGCGTTGGAGTTCGAGGCCCTGGTGCAGGGTGATATGACAGTGGCTCAATATGCCGCCCGTTTCGTAGCACTGTCTAGATTTGCACCATATCTAGTAGATGATGAGGGGCGGAAAGCTCGCCGATTCGAGGATGGTTTGCGTTACGGTCTTCGAGGCCGAGTTATTGGGCATGAGCTCCCGACTTTCGAGGGAGTGGTACGGAAGGCCCAGATTTATGAGGTTGAGTGGGCCGGTTCTCAGTCCGATCGCTGTCAGAGGAGAGACCGGAAGAGGCCCGCTCCTTCTGGTGACTCGCAGCAGCATCGACCGCAGCAGCAGAGACACACAGGTCGCCCAACCTTCCGAGCGCCAGCAGCACCTCCAGCACCACCTCTGAGGCAGTTCACCGGCACCTGTTTTGGGTGCGGTGCGACGGGGCACCGTATGTGGGAGTGTCCCCGTCCCCAGCAGCAGCAGCAGCCGAGAGGTCCGCAACAGCCTCCACCACAGCAGCAGAGACCCGCACAGCAGCAGCGACAGCAGCCTCCACCACAGAGACCACCTCAGCAGCAGCAACAGCCTCCGAGGCCTCAGCAGCAGAGGCAGCAGTTTCAACCGCCTCAGCGACCCCAGCAGCAGCAGCACGTTTAGAGGATAGGCACCTCCCCAGCCAGCTCAAGCTAGGTTTTACGCGGCTCAGTAGGATCCGCAGTCATCTAGAGGGGTTGTCGAGGGTATGCTTTTAGTCTCTGCATGCGCTGCACGTGTGTTGTTTGATTCGGGTGCATCGCATTCTTTTGTGGCCGAGAGTTTCTGCAGATCGACTGGCCTACCGTTGGAGTCTACTCGTGAGAGTCTATCAGTCTCGACTCCCTTGGGGAAGACTGCAGTGTTGGGCCGATTTTGCTCATCTTGCCCTGTTCTAGTAAGGGATACCTTTTTACCTGCCGATCTGTTTGCATTGCCGATATCCGAGTTCGATGTCATCCTGGGCATGGATTGGCTTGCCGAGTACTATGCCATATTGGACTGCTCCGCGAGGACCGTCACATTCTGTATACCAGGCTTACCGCAGTTCCAGTTCGTTGCAGAGCCCCGAGGAGAGCCGTTGTCTTGCTTGATGTCTTGCGCCGTTGAGGAGCCTGTTGCCGCTTGTATTGATCAGATGCCGATTGTTTGCAATTTTCCCAACGTGTTTCAGGAGATTCCGGGATTACCTCCTCGCCGACTTACTGAGTTTCAGATTGATCTCGTGCCCGGTACCGCGCCTATTTCGAAGGCCCCGTATCGTATGGCACCGTTGGAGTTGCGGGAACTGCAGAAGCAGTTGGACGAGTTGCGCGAGTTGGGGTTTATCCGTCCGAGCAGTTCGCCGTGGGGAGCGCCGGTACTCTTCGTGAAGAAGAAGGATGGATCGTTGAGGCTCTACGTAGACTACCGCGAGCTCAACAAGGTCACGATCAAGAATAAGTACCCGCTCCCGAGGATTGATGATTTGTTTGATCAGCTGCAGAGTGCACAGTTCTTTTCGAAGATTGACTTGCGTTCCGGTTATCATCAGATTCGAGTCCGAGAGGAGGACATTCCGAAGACGGCTTTCAGGACGCGCTATGGTCATTTTGAGTTCCAGGTCATGTCCTTCGGACTGACCAATGCGCCCGCGGTATTTATGTAGTTGATGAACGAGGTCTTCCGGCCTTATCTCGATCAGTTTGTTGTAGTCTTCATCGACAACATTCTGATCTATTCGAGGACCCGTGAGGAGCACGAGCAGCATTTGGAGGTTACGTTGCAGACCCTCCGCGCACACCAGCTGTATGCGAAGCTGGAGAAGTGCGAGTTCTGGCAGGAGGAGGTGAAGTTCCTTGGTCACGTGGTGACGAGGGAGGGCGTCGCAGTGGACCCCTCGAAGGTTGAGGCAGTGCGTCAGTGGGGCCAACACACGACTGCGTCCGAGATCCGCAGTTTCCTTGGTTTGGCAGGCTATTACCGGCGTTTCATTGAGGGCTTCTCTCGTATTGTAGCCCCGCTGACCAGGTTGACTCGGAAGGGCGCGGAGTTTATTTGGAGCGACGCCTGCGAGCGAGCAGTTATGGAGTTGAAGGACCGTTTGACGTCCGCTCCTATCCTCACTCTTCCCTCTGGGAGTGACGGATTTATTGTATTTACTGATGCCTCGCATATTGGTTTGGGTGTTGTCCTGATGCAGCACGGGAGGCCAGTGGCCTTCGCGTCTCGCCAGCTCAAGATCCATGAGTTGAACTACCCCACGCATGATTTGGAGCTGGCTGCAGTTGTCTTCGCACTGAAGGTGTAGAGGCACTATCTCTATGGATTCAGGTTCGAGCTCTTCTCCAACCACAAGAGTTTGAAGTACCTCTTCTCACAGTCTGAGTTGAACATGAGGCAGAGACGCTAGATGGAGCTCCTGAAGGACTATGACTTTGATCTTCAGTACCACCCGGGCAAGGCGAACGTGGTGGCGGATGCCCTCAGCCGTCAGCCACGGGGCCTGGTGGCGCATTTGATGATTCAGGAGTGGCGGATGCTTGAGGATGTGGCAGAGTATGATTTTGAGTTCGGCCTGCAGTCTTCTATCGTGCAGTTATCGAGCCTGTCGATTCAACCCTCTCTCGTCGCAAGGGTGATCGAGGCTCAGCAGGCTGATGAGTTGTTGCAGAGTTATATGGCAGAGGCTGCATCCGAGAGTCAGGTAGATTGGCAGATTGGTACAGATGGTGGACTTCGCTTCAGAAGCCGATTACGTGTCCCGGATATCCCTGAGTTACGCAGAGATCTTATGACCGAGGCACATCGATCGCGATTTTCTATCCATCCTGGCTCGAGAAGATGTACCGTGATATGAGGCGACAGTATTTTTGGGTGGGAATGAAGCGCCAGGTCGCTAGTTTTGTAGCCGAGTGTGACACATGCCAGCGTGTCAAGGCCGATCATCAGAGACCCCCTGGTCTATTGCAACCGTTGAGTATCCCGATGTGGAAGTGGGAGCACGTGTCGACAGATTTCATTATGGGCTTGCCGAGGACTCAGCGCGGTCATGACGCCATTTGGGTTGTTGTGGATCGTCTGACGAAGTCGGCACATTTTCTCGCGATGCGTGCGACTTGGTCTATGGACCGGCTAGCGAGGTTATTCCTCGAGGAGATTGTGAGACTGCATGGCGTTCCAGTCTCGATCGTTTCTGACCGAGATTTGAGGTTCACGTCTCAGTTTTGGGGGAGCTTACAGAGAGCGATGGGGACTGATTTGCAGCTCAGCACCGCGTACCATCCTCAGACCGATGGCCAGACCGAGAGGGTCAACCAGATCCTTGAGGATATGCTTCGGGCCTGCGCGATTGATTTCGGGGGTAGCTGGGATGAGCATTTGCGATTGGCCGAGTTCGCGTACAATAACAGCTATCAGGCGACCATCGGCATGGCTCCTTTTGAGGCACTATATGGCAGACCATGCAGATCACCGAGTTGTTGGACCGAGGTTGGAGAGCGCCGTCTCCTAGGTCCCGAGCTTGTGCAGGAGACGTTAGAGGCTATCGATGTCATCAGGCAGAGGATGCGCACAGCTCAGAGCCGGCAGAAGAGTTTTGCTGATCGTCGCGTCGTCCCTTGGAGTTTGATGTAGGGGACCATGTGTATCTCAAGGTCTCGCCCATGAAGGGAGTAGTTCGTTTTGGAGTGAAGGGCAAGCTTGCCCCGAGATTCATTGGACCTTTTGAGATCACTAGGCGCGTTGGCGCTGTGGCCTATTGGCTTGCCTTGCCATCTCAATTGTCTGGCGTCCACAACGTTTTTCATGTCTCTATGTTGAGGAAGTGTGGGTCAGACATCGTTCCTATTATTGATTGGCAGCCGTTGGAGGTTCGTGAGGACGCTTCCTATATCGAGCAGTCACTTCGTATCCTTGATCGTAAGGAGCAGGTCCTCCGAACCAAGGTTATTCCGTTGGTGAAGGTTCAGTGGGGTCACCATTCTGTTGAGGAGGCTTCGTGGGAGCGCGAGGCTGAGATTCGAGAGCGTTATCCCCATCTCTTTGATGACTGATTATGGGTTGTATTTTGTATGTTATTTCTGATTTTATATGATGATATTATGTCTCTTCTTCCTCACGAGTTATGACTAGCTGCGATGATTGTGTAAATTTCGAGGACGAAATTTTTATTAGGAGGGGAGAGCTGTAAGACCCGTATCCTAGACCGTACCGTTCCGTAGGTTCTTGCGGTCTTTCCGGTCGAATTCCGGCAACCTTCGACCCTTAATCGGCATTGCGCGCGACCCTGATTCACACGCTGTCAACCCGAGTCGACTCAATCCGAGACTTGTACCATTGCGACGGCACCGTCGCCACGGTTCCGATGCCGCGACTCGCGCGCCGAGGCGATACTCTGGCCAGGAGATGTGGGCCAACGTTCAGTGCGACGAAAACGCCGCTCGTTACGAAACCCAAGAGAATCTCTACGATGTGTCACATCAATCCATTAATCCATCAATCTCAAGATGTCAAGTACACATCACCTTTTCACCCTTCCCCAAGCAACCCAAAAGTCAAAAGTTTCTTACAAAGCCCATACCTCTCTTACACCTTTTACCCCAAAAGTCAAAAAGGGCTCTTACACACCCATCACCACCACATCCATCACCCATCTCTCCCTTTACAAGTCTCTCTCTCTCATTTTTCAAATATCATTCCAAGCAACTAAGAGAACCATACGTCCAAGCCTCTCCCTCTCTTTCAAAACCACAAGTGTGGCCCACCTCTTTCTACCCTTCCATCTTCCATCTCAACCGTCCATTCCTCATCTCCTCCATTGGAATTGAAGCTAAGGAGCTAAGGAAGCCTTTGGTGCAAGAAGAAAGCGGTGGGTGATCTTAGATAGTTGTTCTACATTCATTTTGTTTGATCAATGGTCCATATATGTGGTACCCACCTTGATGTATGTTTGTATGAGGGGCCCATAGTGACCCCGCCATCCTCACCGATCTTCCCTCTCTCTCTCTCCATTTTCCTTTGTGTATGATGATTTGGGCCCACTTGATGTATGTATCTCATCTCCACCATCCAAATGGTAGGCCACCTTGGCCTTTGATTGTGGTATGGGCCATCCAAATGGTGGGCCACCGGATGAAGAAGAAGCACAAATATTTGCTTGATCCTGACATAACAGGTGGCCCATGTGGGACCCACCTGTGTTGGAAATGGACGGCTGCTGTACTTTTACAGCAGCTGAAGAGCTGTTGTTATAACGCTGCCCAGCAACGTGGGATCCATCTGAACATATGTGGTACATTGCCACCGTCCACGGCCTAGGACGGTGGTTTGGTCATGGGGTGTGTGTTATATACACACCGTCCACTGATTGGTGCATCCAAGCCATCCATCTGCCAGGTGGCAGGGCCCACTGCTAATTAACGTCCGCAGTTCTCTGGGTCCCACGTGAGATCAGACCGTCCATATGGTGGGACCCCGGTCTATAACTCAAGTGGCAGACTAGTGAAAGATACCTCACTGCAACACTGAGGTCATGGCATTGATCCCTAGTGGCGGTGGCTAACTGGGGAGTGTGCTGGTGGTGGGGTCCCGCACCGTCCATCCAGTTTGGCGGGCCACCCTTTGGTGTGCGTGTGATCCAAACCGTCCGTGCACCTGGACGATGGGACCACCATGTGGGGTCCGTTCTCCCACGCCCAGATCCAAGCTCAACTGACAACGGGTGGAGACACCTCGTTTTACACTGGAGTCCTGGTACCGTCCCTGTGGGGTGGCTAACGGTGATGTGACCATGTGGGGCCCACCTGACCCTTGGTGCGGCTGCAACTTGGTCGGACCCTTCATTCAAGCGGGACACCCACAATGGGTGGGCTGGATTGGTGGACCCCATCTCGATGGGCCCAAATAAATGATTTTGAATGTTTTTAATGGAGGGTATCCCTCTCAACTGTTGTATCTTGTGTGGCCCACACAAGTCACGGAAAGACTTGATTTTTGGGACCTAGGCCCACCTTGGAATGGTGCATCTAACTGATGGGTCAGATGTTAGTAACACCAACGGTGGGACCCACACCGTTTGATCTCATGGGACCCACCTCGGTTCGCTGTCAGCATGGGAAAGAAAAAAAAAAAAAAGAAGAAGAAGAAGAAAAAAAGAAAAGAAAAAGTAAAAGGAGGTGCACGTGGCACTCTCCCTCTCTCTACACCTCTCTCTTTAACTCTCTCTCACTCTCTCTCTCCTGACGCTCTCTCTCTCCCTACATCTCTCTCTCACGGTCTCTCTCTCTTCATCTCTCTCTCTACATCTCTCTCTCTATCTCTCTCTACATCTCTCTCTACATCTCTCTATCTCTCTCTCTGCGTCGTCAGCAGGGTGTGGGCCCCACTTAATATATGTGTTTTACTTCAGCCGTCCATCTATTTTGATGGTGGGACCTATCGTGAGGTTTGTTTTGTTTATCCTCGCCTGGTTCTCTCTCAGACTTGGGTGCGGCACCAGTAGGCCCACCTTGATATGCATAAGGCCCAAGTGATTAGGCCCACCTTGCTATAACTTTGGCCCGTTGTTGAGGCCCGTTTTGATGTGAATGAAAGGCCCATGAGACTAGGCCCATTTGATGTATCTAAGGCCCATGGGTTATGGCCCATTGCAATGTACTTAAGGCCTATTGGTGAGGCCCATTATTGCGGCCCATTTGATGAATGTAAGGCCCATGTGATACGACCCATTTGATATATTTAAGGCCCAATGGGATGTACCGAAAGTCCATTGCAATGTGTGATCCCAACATGATTTATGTAATGATGTTTTACGACAGATAATGCCTTGGGAGCGATGTCGGTTTGACGTCCACATCGCACGTATAGTGTTGGTTAAATGTCCGCATTATGACTCTCCCTAGGGCCATCGATAGGCCTGTACTGGTTGTGTATAGGCCGTCCATGTCTAGGCCATCTGCGTTGCAAGAGTAGTTCATTACTTTATAACATGTGTAGTATAGTTCCATGATTCATGATCATACGCATCATATGTATGCTTGACATGAGAAGTGACTGATCATAGCATATGCCTTCGGGCAGGTTGATTAGGGGCTCCCGGTTAGGCGGTGTTGCCCTACATGAGCGCACGATACGCGCAGGATTGCTTCATGATTGGATAGTGTGTTTCATGCATTCGCATTGTGTGATGTGGTTACTGTACGCCCTAGCGACATCAGGGCCATAGCCTCCATAGGCGTATCGTGGTTGGCAGGATTGGATACCGGAAATCTTGTTCTACATGGGGTGTTATAGATATCCCTGGGTGAAAGTCCCTAAACCCTTATGGTACCAAGAGGTTGCTCCAACGTCTAGACCGAGTGGGTGCATGAGCGCCGATGGCCGATTACCAGGAGGCTGCGCTTTCCACTGTGTCGTGGTCGGTTGGAAGGGGGTGCGGCCTTACCCGCCCGAGAGGAGGGGGCAAATGATAGGCTGAGTC
Organism: Magnolia officinalis; assembly: GCA_021015155.1. Classification (NCBI taxonomy): domain Eukaryota; kingdom Viridiplantae; phylum Streptophyta; class Magnoliopsida; order Magnoliales; family Magnoliaceae; genus Magnolia; species Magnolia officinalis. The sequence continues at coordinate 35,065,788 of JAJHSJ010000008.1, forward strand.
TGACCAGCTCGAGGAATGGGTCCGCTACCGACGAGCTGAGCCTGATATTGGCAGGCGGGTAGTGAGGTCTCTTCCACTTACCTTATTGCGCGCGATGGGGCGGCAATCTGTTTAGAGTGTACTAGACATCGGTGATATCCCAGATTTGAGCTGTATTGATATGTGGATGTAGATGAGGATTTGTATGCTTGAGTTGCATCTTGCATCGCATGGCCTTGGTATGGCCGACATCATTCATATCTTGCATCGCATAGCCTCGGTACGGCTAACGGTATTCATGAATTCACCAGCATGTTCCGCATTACTCTGATACTGCATATTACATTACTACCTTGCGCACACACTTTCACCACCCTCTAAGCTTTCTATAAGCTTATGCACGACCGTTGCCTGCAGGTGACGCGAGGACGCAGCAGCGCTGAGGCCGGAGCGCAGAGCAGATCTTTTGGAGCTTTTTGCCCTTTCTCATTGTATTTCTCTTTATGCTCATTGTACTTGTAAAGTTTTTTATCATAGTGGAAATGTTATGGAGTTTTTGGTTGTTGTTTGTGGGTTATGCCTTTGGTTATGCTTATTACAAATTAAATGGATGTTAAAAAAAATCCTCCTTGTAGCATACCAGGATCGGAACCTAGCGTATGGGCGCTGGGAGCCGAGAATGGGGTTCTACGGAGGCTGTCGGAGCCGGATTCGGCGATCAGGAATTTTGTGAGCCCGGTTTCCGAGTTTGGGGCGTGACAACCCATGAAGGCACAAGTACTATGAAGAGGTGCAAACTACAGCATACTAACCTAACAGTTCGAAAGTCTCAGAATGGAAGAGCATGAGACGTTTATGGAGTTTTTCACTAAGTTGAATATCATGTGCAACTCCATGGGTGGATTGGGAGAAAAAGTTCAGGTTCTTAAAATCTGTAGGAAAATACTGAGATCACTGCCGTAATGGTTTAATCCCAAAGTAACAACTATTGAAGAGTGTAGGAATATTGATGAAATGAAAGTAGAAGAACTGGTAGGTTCCCTACAAACTTTTGAACTACACTTCAAACAAACCCAAAAATCCAAAACAATTGTCCTAAAAACTTCAAAGAAAACTACAAATGAGGACAGAAATATGGGCATCTGTCTACTGAATGCCCAAACAGAAAAACTAAGGGCAAGGCGATGGCTGTCACATGGGATGATACAGATGAGTCAAACTCAGAATTTAGTGACTCAGAGAGTGATGGAGACCAGAACTCTTTGAAAATTCTTATGATATCCACTACTCCAATCATTCCCAGTGAATTTGAGAACGAGAAAGAACAACAAGCCACTGAATCATTTCTGTCTGATAATGAGGAAACTAAAAGAGAAGAAGAGGAAGAACAAAACAAGCTACAAGATGCTTATAATCAACTTTATATCCATAACATCAAAGTGGTTAAAAGACTTGGAATATCTGAGAACAAAAAATGAATTGCTGCAAAAAGATTTGGATAAAATTCTAGAAATTAATACACATCTAATCAATGATTTACAGCAATATCACTTAGATAATGATAGACTCAAGAGAATTAACTCCTTCCTTAAATTCGAGTCCGAAAAACAAAACAAACAGGTTGAGCGATTAAAAGACAAAAATATGCTCCTTCAAAAAGAAAGTCATACACTCCTGTTTGATCTAGAAACATTCAGAAGAATAGCCAAGCTAAACTGTAAGTTTTCCCATAATGGTGAGAAGTTAGAAAGACTTTTAGGTATGGGAAAATCTAAAAAGGATAAAAATGGCTTAGGATATGAACAAGTTAAAGAAAAAACTGGATATGGAGCACAAATAGAAAAATTTGGTGCTGCCAAAAGAAATACAAGAACTAACAGGATGAAGGAACCATTAAATCAAGTGGGTGAATTAAATGAGAAAGCTAAAACTACCACAACAAAAAATTTTGTTACAAGATGGGTAATTAAAGAAAAGAAAAATTGCCTTGCTACTCACACAAATCTTTTGACAGGTAAGAATACTAAGTGGTACTTTGACAGTGGTTGCTCAAGACAAGTCATAGGTGACAAATCCCTTCTTTCAAACTATACAGATCTTTATAATGAGATAGTCACCTACGGAGACGGAACCACCGCCAAAGTAATTGGACAAGGAATCATAACAAGAATTTATTCGCTCAAAAATGAGAATGCTTTTGGCATAAAAGGATTGACACATAATCTACTAAGCATATCTCAAATCTGTGATAATAAGCCCGTGGTTACATTCAACAAAGACGAATGTGAAATCTAAGACCTATCAGGAAAAACAATTATGAAGGGTTTTCGCACAAATAACCACTGTTATGTCATCAAAGGCAAAGATAGGGTTAATTCCTATGCCTAAAATGTCAAAACATGAAATGAACAAGTCCAGGTCATGCATCTAGGTCTGGATATTTGCCGAAATGATGCAAATTTTGTTAAGCTTCAAATGATATATATATGAGGTTCCTCACCTCCATCTTTTGTATATAAACATTCAAATGTTTATAATTTTGATGTGTATAGTAATTGTACATAATTTTGCTGAGTATACTATTGATTCATAAAAATACTAAAAGTATACTTGAAGGGTCGTCTGTATGCTGAAAAGGAAAAATATTCATCTTCGATATATCCCTCGATAAGTCATTCTCGATTAATCGATCAATCGCCGATCTCATCGACGGCTCTTTAGAATGTAAAGAGCCATATGATCGAGAATGATATCAAAGATAGTCTCGATAACATTGGGGGAGCTACATCGATATCATCGAAACACCGATTGATGATATCGAAGACTGCTGCCCGATAAAAGGCGATCGAGCAGAAAATTTTTATTTTCTTTCTGAAAAAGGCTTTCTGTTTTCTTTTTGCTCAAATCCTCGGCTGAAAGTACATCGTGGGTCCCGAAAGCTTCTCGAGAACTGGTGGTATCCTTCCACCCCTTGCATTCCAGAGTCTATCTTGTCTTTTGGTCGGGTAGTTTCAGTTTCTTTAAAAGAGGAACTTTGTCCATTCTTTCAAAATTTGTCGTTATGGGTAAAGACAAAGGAAAAGTATCCGGTCTAGGTGAGTCATAAAGGTCCACTCGACAAAAAGTGGTCACTTCAAAAGAAGTGCAAGGGCCCCAAAATGTGGGAGCCCCACAAGGCAACGGATGATACATAGTGACTCCTAGTTTGAGGCGCAGGCACCTCTACTGGCGTAGATCAATCCGGTCTTGGCAAAGTTCACTGGGAGAAAAGTTATTCCCGAGAGGAAAGTCGATAGAAGTTGTCTGATTCCATATAATCTGGAACCTCTATTTACCGCCATAGATTGGTTACCAGTTCTCGACTTTAGGAGATCATATAAACTCGAATGAACATATAATTTCTTTGGCGCCTGTCATTCTCCAGTGTCCGACCCTCCATCCATCACCATGACCGTCGATGGTGATGATCTGCAGATCACTCGAGTCTATCGCAGGAATTTTCAATCTTACTCTATCACCTGTAGGACTCCCAGATATGGACATGGAAAGCATTGAGGTTCGGTCCGAGGTCACCAAATTCCTATGTCATGACCGTGATGTTCAGTGGCACTAAGGGAATGCCCTAAAATCCAGATTTATGGAACCACACTATCAAGTCTTGCATGGTATCCTTGCTTCAAACATCTACTCTAGGGGTTCCAACAAGGCAGATCTCACGGGCTTCATGACTATGATAATCTAGTCGATCGCCTCTGGGATCAAGATTTGTCTACCTATCCTCATCGTGCATCAGTTGGTTTATGCTTTTCATATGACGAGAGATGTCCACTTACGATATCCTTAGATCATACATACAATATGTAATGTCATAGCCTTTCCAACTACAAGTGATCTTATACTTCCTCTCCAAACCTTCAACAAAAGTAACATTCGAAAGATGGATTTGAAGTTTCATAAATATCCTGAGGATCCACCTGAGGCAGGCATTCACGTATAAAGGGAAGGAGGTGCAGGTGTCACTCCCACTGAAGGGACTGAAATGGCCGGAGATGAACCCCGTGGACCTAATCCAACAACGTCAACGTCAACGCCCGGGTATGCCAAACGATTCAAGCTAGATAGGATTGGGGCAATTCAGAGAGATATCCACTCAGTGCACAAGAGGCTTATCATTTTAGAACGGTTGGTCCAAGGAGTGCAACAGACAGTACAACAGTTAGTTGAGTTGTTCACCTGTCATCGTGATGATACGACGCCATCTTCCTTGGCTCCATAAGTACTGGTCTCTGGATGCTATCACATACACTTCACTCTTATTACCGTGTATGAACATTAATATCTTTTTGGATGTTCTATGCTCTCATAAGTATATGTGATAACTCGCTAACCTGCACAGTCTAAATAGTTTTTTTATGTGTTGCCCATGGATGAGCTAAAAACTAATGTTTGATTTTGATTGCCCATGAATGGGCTTGGTAGTTTTGTTGGGATGACTGTTAATCTACTGTTGTCTATGGCAGTATGTGTTTTGGATATTTTATATATGGCTAAATGTAATTCTCATTTTTACTGCCATAATTAGGTTCTCAGATCCCCTGGTTTATATGATATGGAATGCATGTGATGTTTTTAATGATTATCCTATCTGCCATATCACTGCTCTATCTAATCTGTTATGCATCCATACTTACTGCAAATGATATTTGTTAACCAATTGTTTAACATTTTACATCTATCTGTTATATGCATATTCCTCTGAATAATGGTTCTCCCATGTTACTTTAACTTCAGTCAATATCAAGTGTTATATCTTTGTCAATGACTGACAAAAATGGGGAGAACAGTTCAAACACCCCGAATGGAAAATTGTATATCTACTTGAAATGGTGTTGCAGGTGTTAGGGGGAGCAGCTGCACCAAGATAAGGGGAGTTTGCAGTCAGAGGGAGCAGATACTAGGTTGTGTACATGTCTTCACTAGAAATTGTAAAATTGTGTAAAATGCATGTACACACAATTTAAGATGTGTTTGTCTAGAGACTGTTCTAGGGTGTTTTGGTATTTTGTCACGTAATTCACAAAGGGGGAGATTGAAAGTGCCTTGGTTTGTCAATTAGCGTGAGTGTTGAGTCAGTTAGACTGCAGAGCCTCATAGGAAGATCAACTCAAGTGTTTACATCAACCAGGATGTGTACAAGCTCTCCACAGGAAAATCTAAACCTCACATCCCTTGTCCCAAAACACTAGGTATATAAAACCCTTAAAACAAACTAGAACATTATAGGGTTTTTAAGTTAAGAAAACCTTTTTTCAAAATAGAAAAATTTTCTAAGCTTTCTTGCTTTATCGATTTTATCAATACACATCTCGATATGATCGACTTGCGCTGTCGATGTCCTCGATACCTAAATGATATCATCGATATGAAGATAAAATACGTCCAGCAACCACATATTCATCTGGACGGAATTATCGATACATCGATATACTATCGATATCATCAATATTCAAATCTCGAGTCCATCGAAGGTGACTTAATAATATCGACAGGCAGATCTCCAGCGCCCCTATTTTTCCTTAAGAATATCATATGTGCATCGATATATCGAAGCCTCCTCGATACCATCAAAATTCAAATCTCGATGATATCGGAAGGCTCTCGATGATATCGATCAAGGGCGTCAAGTTCTTCCAGCAAAATATTTCAATATTGTTTATTTATGATCAGGGGCCACTCGATAGAATCGATATTCAAATATCGATGATATCATTGCTATATTAATTGCATCGAATAGGGACAGAGACTGTCCAACAAGCTTAATGAAAAATCCCTTGGATTTATCGATGCATCGACATAGCTATCGATATCATCAATATTCAAATTCTGATGATCTCGAAGGTCCCTCGATCATTCTTGTAAACCTGAAATATTTCACGTCAAGTCTCTCTCATTTTCAAATGTTGATGAATCGACACTAGTATTGATAGAATCGGAGTTCGAAATCCGATGACATCGACACCTATTTCGATTTCATCGATCAGCTAGCAGGAGGTTTCAAAAGCATATGACATTTGAGTTTGTGTCATCGAGCGGACCATCGATGCTATCGAGAGTATACGCTCGATGATATCAAACCCGCTCGATGATATCGAACTCTGTCATAAATGTGACCGTTTTATATCTGTTGGAACCTTTTTCCTATATATAGAGGACTTGTCTATTGTTGCTGGTAGAGAAAGAAGAGAGTGTTTTTGAGTGTTTTACCTTAGATCATATACCCAAAGTCCTTTCTCTCAGGGAAGTTCATCCTCCAATCCACCCTCATCATTGATATTCAATAGAGTGGATTGGGGAATGAACTTTCGTATTCAAGGATCCTCTAGCTACTACCTTAATAGCAAATCATTAAGCTGGGATGCCTTGAATGCATAGATGATCGGAATCACTCGATCTTCCTAATAGGAAAACATTTTAAAGAGTAGGATTCCGTCTTAACCTTGATTGATACATCATCTATGTTGCGAATCAAGGAAGCCGAAGATTCTTCATCAACAAGGAGGAGATCTTCGTCAACATGTTGAATGATACTCATCCACTTATTTATAAGTTATTAGAGTCCAAAGGACACTTGTGATCATTCCTTTTAGGATTGGGTCTTAGGTGTTTCTCACCCTTACAAGCCCTCGTAGGAGGCCTCCGGCAGGAGTGTACGTGGTGGGTATGTAGTGTTGACCCTTGCTCTGTGGAGAGCATAAACTTCCGGTTGAAGGTGAACCTATCGAAAACCTTAGGTTCAAGGTGATCCGTGTGAAACCTCAGCTAGGGTCTTATGGAAGATCCTTGGCCAGTGTGCCTAAAAGTGAGTACGTTGTGTTGACCCTTGCTCGTGAGAGCATAAACAGTCAGCATCAGTGTAGGTTGTAAAGGTTGAAGGTGAACCTGATTTAAAACCTTAGGTTTAAGGTAAACCGCTGTGAAACCTCCTTAGTGAAATCCGGTACACTCAAGGCTTGAGTGTGATTACCGGGAGTGGAGTAGACAAGTAGTCAAACAACTATAAAAATTACTGTGTTTGAGATTGTTATTCTTTGGTTTGTGTGATTCGCTTTAATATTTTCATATCTGAATATCTGAGATCACATCTCACACACATACACAGTCATATCCATCATAAAATAGTTTGCATATTGTTTACTTCTTAAATAGTTTCTGATTGGATCCTCTACAGGGCTTGGAAGTCAGTAGAGTTATTTTTGAGTAATCCTAATGTAACGACTCGTAAATTTCCGTGCAAAGACCCGAGTACTACCTCGACCACAAATCACATAGGATTAAATCCTTTAGAAATTTGACAAAGTTAATTAAGTGCTAAACTAAATTAGCCATGAAATCCGTTTGAATCGCTTTAAATACGATCTGCAAGACCCAAAACTTGTAGAATCATTGACGCTAGGTTACCCTAAAGTCTAGGATCAAACTCATTACCCGACTGTTCTCGGGAACACATTGAAACTCCGTATCAGGTCTAGACCGCACATCGGGAGTCCGAATAATACGAAGTTAAGGACTTAGGACCACCTCACTGGGCTTGACAACCATCTCAGAAATCAAATCCAGACAATGTCCCACGGCTGTTCGTTTGAGTCCGGAGCGAGGGAGTGTGAAAACACTTGTTTTCTTTACAAAATAATTATCTTGAATAGTGATCTGGCACGTGTTACTTGCGGTCAGTTTGTAAGCTACCAGACCGTCAGAATCTGACCCAAATATACCCTCGGATCAGGAAAATTTTCATAAACATTTACATGTACTTGGAATTTTAGATCGAGACCCGCTGACCGTTGAACTGAAACTGGTCCGCCACGCGTGATTTGGGAATCCGACTGAAACAAAAACTTAACTTTACATGGATCCGAGGTTGATGAGCTTAAGTCCGACCTTTGGCTCAAGGAGGCCCGCCAGAAATCCTCCGTTGAGCTGAAACAGTGTCACTTTGGTTATAACCCAAGTATACTTTGACCTCAAGTCTATTTCAGAGAGTTTTTAGGCTATATAAGGACCTTAGAACCCCCTCTCTCACAGCCATACGAATTTGAGAAAAACCCTAAGTAAGAAGAGAGAAAAAGAGAGAGAAAGCTAGAGAGTTGTGGGAGATCCTTCCTACTACCATCCCCTGCCACTACACAAGTTGCACCACCCCTTTCTTGTCGCTTTTCTGGTGATACCGACTTCGTTTCTAGGTAAGAAATCCTAACCCTAATCTGTTTTGGAGTTGTAAGGGTTGTATGTTATGAAATAGCTAACCTATTCCATTCTATAGGTTACCGAATTGCCGAATACGGAAGCCTAACAAACCTTGCTGATTCGTTGCGATTATATGGTATAAGGTGAGGACTTTAGGTGTATAAGTTACGGTTTTCAACGCTTTCAATGTCAGATAATGATAGATTCATGATTTGCATGTAATTGCACATGTACAAAGTGCTGTCTGTTTTCCGTTTCGATTAAAGATGAAAAATATGGAATCCTACGTACTCTAGGTATTTGTAGAAAGTACCGTATACGTACAAATTTTGGGAATGTGTATGACATAATTATTTGTTGTATAAATATAACATATGTGGATAAATTACTTGTTTGGCGAAAGGTTTCGCCCTAATACATGTTTGCCTATATACACTATGTATGTTGAAATTGTGTAGTTTAGAAAATACTGTATACGTATAAATTTTGGAGATGTATTTGTCATGATTATTTGTGTATGAATATATTATACATAGATAAAATACTCGCTTGGCGAAAGGATAGCCCTAATACATGTTTTCCTAACATACACCATGTATGTTGAAATAGTGTATTCTAAGTGTTTGTGAAAATGCTTGTGAGAGTAAGTGCTTGGATGTTAGTGCCTTAGGTAGGTGTTGAGATGGGGTTCTCAACTACCTTAGAGACATGTATGATTTCCTCTATGTGGTTATTTACTTTAACCACTTACTTATGAAATATATGTGTTTGTATTCCTATTTATACAAGTGCTTTATAATATGCTTTATAACATGCTTTGTAACATGTTTTATAACATGCTTGTTAACATGCTTGAATTACTTGTTTATTATGCTTTACACCACATGCTATGAGTAAGGATTGATTGAGTTTGAGACTATGTTTATAGTCCAGACAATCGGTATCAGACTTGAGATCGTGATTGAGATTCATGTCACCACGAAAGATGTGTTTGACGAACCCAAGTCGTACTTTAGTTGGCGACAGTGGTTAGGCCACACGAAGTGCTTATGCACTTCATGTCGTTCAGTTGATTGTGCGCTCGAGCTAGTCAGGCTCGTCAAGTAACCCGATATGTCTAATGTATGTTCACCATGTTTGGTCGCTACTGCTTGAATCTAGGGTACCAAACTTACCAGTGGAATCCCGTTAACCATGATACCTCGATCCCCTAAGACTCATGAGCCGGGCATGGTGGTATGGGACACTACATTCGTGTTGTTGGCCTACGTTGGGGCCACGTGCCTCCCCATAGTGACCAGTGAGCAACCAGACTCTTGAACCGATTATGGTGGTATGGGACACTATATTCGTGTTGTCGGCCTACATTGATAAGGTGATGGGGGAGTGGTGTAACCTTTGTGCGTAACAGCCCTGGCAGCCCTTTGTAGTGACCTCGAGCATACTCTGAATTTGTGGTGAGGCGATGAGTCTTGCCGCAATATATAGAGTATAGACTAGGCCTGTATCTGTATAGTGATGAACCGTTAAAAAGGTGATGGGGGAGTGATGTAACCTTTGTGTTAACAGCCCTAGCAACCTTTGCAGTGACCTAGAAAACACACCATCGTCTGAGATTACTAGGATTGACGACCCTAGAATGGATCATGTTTGGGAATGATACAAGGGAGGTACCTTAGTTTCCCAATCCTGCTGTTTGAAATGGACTAATAATTACTTGGTAATCATGCTCATCATCGCACTGCACATGCCTGGTAGATGTAGAGCACTGAGGGATGAACGCATTCGCGAACGTAAGATGGTGTCGCATGAGGGTGGTTTGGTAAGGGCATTCATCATGTCATTTCATATTTGCATTAAATAAGAGTAGTTACGATTGTTTTGATTGTACTGCTTTATCATTACTGCTTGACTGAATTGATAACATATAACCTATGCTTTATTATTCCACTAAGTTAGCTACTCACTCCCACGTTACAGGACGGTGTTGTACACACCAACCAGACTTTGTCTCAGGTGTAGATGGTACGTCGATTCAGGAGGCGGTGCCAGACTACGATGAGGACCAGGACGAGTTCTCATACATGCAGTACTCTGACGGCTTTGCTTAGGCCGACTGGATCGCGGGGATTTCAGAATCTATTTTTAGTTGTATTTTGACTTTTGATTCAGAAACAATACATGTATATGGGTACTCAGTTAGTGTTCATACTCTGGAGTTCATGACGGTTTTGTTTCCTTACATCTTTTATATATACAATTTCAGTCTTACGCTTGCCTTTATACAATTGATCTGGAGTATGAATTACTATTTTGGTATAATCTCCCTCATGTTTATTGCACTGACACAGACAACATTCAATCTTCACCATCTATGTTGCATAAGTGATGATCTGGAACTCAAGAGTTGAGTTGCTACTCGACCCTCGAATTTCAGGGTGTTACACCTAATATCTACTAATATGTACTTATTGTTAGGATTAGTGTAATAGGATTTTAAATAAACCATAAAAACTTTAAAAAGTCCTATTCACCCCCCCCCCCCTCTCTCAGACATATTAGCATATTACTACTTTGACTAAAGTGGTCTTCACCATTATTTCAAATATTCTGACGAGCTGTCCTCCTCCGACACGGTTTGTTTTCCTTTATAAGTAGCCTTCACAGGAAGAAGACGTGCACCTCAGGAGGGAGAAGGAATTGGTTGTGCCGAAACCATTAGAGACAGTGACTTAGCACGAGAGCGGGTCATGGGGGAAGTAGCAATGACAATTCGACATATAGCTGGAGAAGTTGTGGTAGTGACACGATTGGTTGCAGTCTTTGTAAGATCCACGATAGGAACAATCGTGGCAACTGCATGTTCGACAGGCTGAGAAGTTGCAAGAGGGACAGGTGCTGTAACCAGAGGAATAACAAGAGCAGGACTCGCAGGTTGATTTTCTCCTGCAGGAGTAAGGGAAGGCAGAACACCCCCTGTAGTTTCAAATTCATTGTGAGGACTAGCCAATCTTTCTCTCTGATTTATCAGATCCAAGAGGGAACCAAAAGCAATCCAGCTTTCAAGAGTGTTTGGGGACTTTATCTCTCTTATAGGCTCTTCCACAGAAATTTTTCGACGAACTTGCCCCGGGACGGCGGCTTGATCTTTCTTGTAAAAGTACCCAATCCCTTGTTCCTGTCTGTAATTCCTCAAGCGCGGGGGAGGAACCTGAGAGGACGATCCACGGAAAAGCAATTGCGTACTAAATAGTAATGATGACTCCAACATCGCATCCAGGTATATGAAGTTGTTACTCTATGATTATATCCTGGGAGGACGAATCGAGAGCCAAAATTTCTAGTCAGAACCTGCTTCCATATCAAAGCCCAATTGTAAGGACCAACTCCGTAACTCCTCATTGTTCTAGTAACTTCCTCACCTGCTTGGGGCATGACCTGATCATACCTAAACTGTCTGGCGAATCAACTTGGGTAATATGATTCTCTCCAAAACTCTAGTCCTTCCCGTAATGGAAGACTGCAAGAACGAATGCAGAGAAAGAAAGTCCTTTTAATAAGGTCCAAGGCTTGGTTATCCTCCACATCCCTATCTTCGGCCTGATAATCTAAGTAAAAAGGAAAGAAGTTGATGGATTTCGTACTATCAATTTTATCCACTATCCATTCGTACCCCTTATCATTTTTCGCTTCAGAAAATGCCACAAGGGCAGATGATCAGGATGAACATAAGCTTTCTCTGGATCGTTGTAGGTCCAAGGGAAATAGATGCCGAGCCATCCAGAGAAGTAATGCCATGAAGTGAAAGCAGATAAAACTCCTAGCATCAGGCTTGAGCAATGCGTCGCGGCATGACCGAAAGCTCTGTATAATGAACATACGACAGGAGGAGCCAGGGAATATCTCTTTTTTCCTTCTGTCATCACACCCACTGCTACAAATAAAGTCTACCGAATAGAATCCGAACTTTCTGAACTTGGAAGCACGACCAAGCTTAACCAGTAAGCCAGAAAAGCAACTAGTTCAGTTTCAGCAGTGAATTCAGCTGGACCCCTTATTTTCTTGCAGTGAGCTTCTAGCTCAGCACAATGACTGTTGGGGAACCTAAAAAAAAAGAGAGAGAGAGAGAAGAGAAGGGGAAGAAAAGGTCAGTGAGCTATTCACATTTATAGAAAAACATTGCTTGAAAGGGAAAGAGGGTGTTAAAATGCTTACACCAAGTAGCGGGAAAAATGGGCTAGCCATTGAAAGGGAAAAATCTTGTGAACATTAGTGAAGTAAGATGTTTCCCGAAAGAGCTCAATGGTTGTCGCTGTAATTTTGGGCAATCTGTTGGGCGCAACATAGGCAAACTCTTGGTTTGAAGGAATATATTCATCAAGAAAGGATCTGGAGATGGGCAGCCCAGCCATCCTATATAAATCTCATAAAGTAATACTCACTTCCCCTACTGGAAGATGGAAAGAATTCGTAGTAGAAGACCAATACTTCAGAAAGCCTTTGTAGATCATCGTATCTTTTTGAAAGAAGTCTTAAGTGGCTTCTATGCCATGATACAACCTTGCCGCAGTAAGGACGTCTTTATGTTTCTCCAAAATCACTTTGGTCCAAGCACTATAATATGGACGAACGGTCCAAAGACCTCGTGTCCTAAATTCATCTTTCCCCCAGAAAGAATCGCGGTGACGAAAGCGTTGCTGAATTGTCTCGAAGTAATGAGTATAATACAAGGAGTGAGGGTCGTGACACGGTGTGAGGAAGCGCATGTATCGTATTTGCCCGGTCTTTTAGGTTAAGCCTTTATTTATGACATAGCCCTCGAGAATTTGCAGCTCCTTAATCACCTAATTGGAGACATATAGAAACTTGTTCTGTGCTATATAGTCTGTTGGCTCACTTTGAAGAATGGATCGGTGACGCTGAAGTTGTAGAGGAAGAGCGATGGTCTTATCTTTATATGGGTTGCAAAATTTGATCGCTTCAGTAGCCAGCTTGATTGAATCCCAAGCATTTTGAAAATGTCTTTGGTTAGTTCTCGAATCTTCTCCTGGAAGATTTCATCTTGGCTCTTTTCTCTTACTTGTTTTGGGACTGATGGGGGAGGAGAAGCCTCTATCGTAGAAGGACGATTATCATCAATGCGAAAGTTGGTTGTGCATTTTGACCAATCTTCCCAATCGGCTTCTTGACCTGAAAGGGGGGGGGGCTCTATTTCCTTCATTATTATACCCATGCGAATAGGCTCAGATAGGCGTTGAATATGATCTACAAAGTTGATGATAATAGGAGCTAGTTCTTTGAAAAAGGAACTATAATTTTCGCCAAAATGAAGTCTTTTCTAATTGTGGGTTTCCACAGACGGTAAGTCAGATGGTCCCGCAGTACTTGGGGAAGCGAGGGGTCTTTTTGAGCTGGCTATTTAAAACCTACACAGGAGGGAGAAAACTTCATTAAGTGGAAATGAAAGTATCGAAGAGTGCTGAGAGGAAAGAACACATAAATTTAAAGTACGAATCTATAACCATGAGTTTCTGTGCACAAAGTATTGTGCACAAAGTGTTGTGTGCAAAGTGTTGTACGCAAGGTGTTGTGCGCGGGGCTGTTGTACGGAACAGCTAATGTGCATAAAATGAAATGCGCAGGCGTTAAGAGCAAAGTGTTGTGCGCAAGTCATTAAGCGCTACCTGTTGTGCGCTGGGTTTTTGACTAAGTACATAAAGGGTTGTTGTGTGCTAAGTCTTGTTGTGCTCAAAGGGGCTTTGTACAGAACTATGGTTGTGCGGCGCACAATGAGGTTAGCAAAGTTAGAAACTTGATGGAAAGACAATACGGAGTATAGAGGAAAGTGATGCAAATAAAGACGAGTCCTGTATTTATAGGCAGCGGGGAGAGATGTTGTGCGCTAACGGTTGTGCACAAAAGCGTTTTACAAAATCCATTGTGCGCAAATCAGCCAACGCATAATGAAGAAAATATGAGCACAATGAAGGAGATTAACAAAACAAGTGTTTAAAAGAATTGTTATTGATCCTACATGTTTATTTTATATATATATAAAAAAATGCAGGATCAAGGGGGCATCTGTTGAGGCATAAAAAGAGAGGAAGATAGCAGAAAAAACATTCTGCGCAAACGGGATGGTCAAAAAGAGTATTGTACGAAAAAAGTGAGTATTGTGCAGAAAAAGTGGTCGTTGTGCAACGCACAACACTGGTTACGCACAAGTGCCAACGCACAAAAAGAGCTGGCGCACAATGGAAACGAGCACACAATGAGGGTGCCAACGCGCCAGCGCACAATAGTTTCCCTCCAGCGCACAACGGCTTCTGTCTGGGCATGATGGCTTTTGACAGTGCACAATGACTTCTAGCACAGTGTTTAATATTATGTTTTAATGTTTCATACATTTATACATAATTTGAGTGCTAAATCTTGATTGTATATTATAATTCTTGGGTATTCTATTTGGAATCAAAGGAGAAAGGGATGTGAAGAACCTAGAATATATAAATAAAGTGATTATTTTTCTTGTCTTCTTTAGGTAATCTATTCAAATGAATGAGATTCCCCTTAAACGAAATGCATTTGTTTCTTATTCGAAACAGGCCCATAGTGATGTGGATGAGAAATTTGCACCGTTCATCTGCCTTCCCATCTAATTTAAGGGGTGGAGCCCAAATTTGAGGCATATCCAGAGATCGGGTGGGACCCAAATCGGTGATTTATGGATGTTCATTCCGTTGGACCACTTCCACAAAGATCCGAGGGCTAAAATTTTACATCTACAATTATTTTATGATCCTCAGGCTAGGTATAAAGTTCCGTGCCAAACGGATGATGGGAACCCTGTGAACTTGCATTCAGGACGATTTTCAGGCTTCCTTATCTTCAATCACTTGTTTTCTCGGATCTTTGGCATGTGAATTCTTCAATCTCGATCTCCTAAG
This sequence comes from Magnolia officinalis, assembly GCA_021015155.1. NCBI lineage: Eukaryota > Viridiplantae > Streptophyta > Magnoliopsida > Magnoliales > Magnoliaceae > Magnolia > Magnolia officinalis. Next base: position 35,080,958 of record JAJHSJ010000008.1, read on the forward strand.
ATCCATCCCTTACCTTGTTGTTCTTGAACATCAAATCCATGCCTTTAGAACCCTTTTTAGTCCAAGCTCTTAAATTCACCTTGCAACAAAAATATGATTAAAATAGAACGTTTAAGCATTGTCATGTACGTAAAACCAAGCAATAACTCGGGTTTAATATGCAATATTTGACCCTCAATGCAATCCCCAACCAACATTTTGCTAGTCCTGAGAAAAGTATGCGAAAAGTATTTTGAGAATTAAAGGATAATATTTTATAAGCTCACGTGATTTTTGAACATCGATCCAGAAAATAGAATTCTAAGAAACATTAATGTTAAGTCTTATTTGCTCCCAAACTAGAGTGCTCGGTAAATTCCACGGTCAAGTGCAAAGTATTAATCCATCAATTAAAACAATTCTAAGCATTAAGTTCCATGGGTGCATAGTGCAATCTTGACTTATCACAATTAAAGGTCCAATCATCAATTTTCATGATAACATTGATAATTAAAAAAGAGCATTCCAGATAACCAAACCTAAAACGAAACTTGCCTTATAGTTTAGCCTTTTTATTTTTCTAGCTTTTGATTTTTCCATCGATTGCTTCACGCTATGTCAACCTTTTTAAAGATCTTTAATAGATAGTCATTTTCGATGACAACTATTTTTTTAGCTGGGTATTCTCTTTTTTTTTTTTTTTTTTTGAACGTAATGAACAAATTCCTCAAGTTGGTTCCTTTCATGCTTAGTGATTACCAAGTTAACAATTCAATATCGAACAGAAACCTTAATGTGTAAGCCAGATGTGACATGTGAAATCATGACTCAATCAATGTTAAAAACTTCTAATCATGGATTAATAATTCAAACTTAACTGTGAAATCTAACAGGTACTGAATTCAAGAATCATAAATCACCAACATTAAGTATCTTATACTTCTAAATCAAAGATGGCCTTCAAAATCACTCGTATTCACAAAAATTTTAGAAAATTTTTAAAAAATTGAAAAAAAAAAAAAAGATTTCTACAAATTTTGCTTAAGACTGAGAAAACACTAATTAGGTAACCTAATCTCTCATCCCCAACCTAAAATCTACATTGTCCTCAATGTAAAAGATATAAGCATGCAATGCACTTGAGATAATGAAAATAAAGGAGAAGTGATGGAAAGGTAGTACTTGAGGAAGAAATCAAGAGGCTTTTCCAAACATATCTCAGCGTGAAAGTGGATCAGCGCAAGAGTTAAACCAACAAAAAGTAAACTATCATAGAATAACTGAAAAGCAAACTATCCTAACAACATAAAGCCGTGATGCAGGACAACCCTAATTATGATGTATGCTCATGAACATAATTGAACAGCGGAAATAGAAGGAATAAATGATCTAAAATTCTAGCAGTAATCATCATAACTGAGAAAATCATAAAGGAAACATGCAATGGAGCGGACCATCATCACAACCATGGAGTATGGCATTCAATTATTACTTAGATTGAATCCGACGAGGGATGAGACCTCCCGATCTTGCATGGTCACACCCAATAAATTAATGAAGATCACTAGTCCGAAGAACCAAGAAGTTTCTCGGATTAGGGATTTAAGAATTTGGGGGTTTAGGGTTTAGATCGGTTCTCAAGATTTTGATCGAAGAAGGATTAGCCAAAACTGGAAAATAGAAAGAAGAAAAGAATTACCTTGAAGAAGTTGGAGGGGCACAAGAAGAAATTAGAAGAGGAAGATCAAGGGAAGAGAAGAAGCACCATTAGAGAGAAGAGGGGAAGGAGGCAATCAAAGGGTTTGCTTTTCATTAATCAATAGTTAAAAAAAATCGAGTTTAGGGCTTTAGCCTACTTAAATAAGCAAATAAAGACATAAAATTACTAAAATACCTCTAGAATAAGCAAATAAAGACATAAAATTACTAAAAGACCCCTAACTAAGTAAGAACGCGCAAATAACATAAGTATGGGGAAGTTCGGGCGCTCAGTCTTCTTTCTCCAATCTTCCTTCACATGTGTCTTCCCTGAGTGGGGTCTTCTATATGTCCAATCACATCTTAAAGGTCTTCAGCTCCTCAATAGTCTCCTATCCACAAGGACGACACTTGTGGTTGGCGCTTTCTTCGTCGGTACACCTTGAATGCGCTTGTGTCCGCATCAATTCCCCTCGGGTGAGAAAAACTCGACTCCAACGAGCTGAAACTTTTGTTGTGCTCTAGTAGATCTGGATAATACCCTGCAATGCGTCGCCCGACAGCCACGTAGATTCAAACAATGGTTTGTTCTTCCACTTGACAAGATACCTTTGGAAACCTCCATCTCTCGTGGATACTATCTCGTCATCTAAGATTTCCTCAATTTCTTCTTTATGGGAAATGGGTGGAGGAGGGGGTGGAAGGGATTGGGTAGCAAACTCAAAAAAAAGGCTATGAAAGGGACGATGTATCAACAATGGGAGTATGGGCACGGACTAGATCTTCCACATTAAAAGTTGGATTAATGCTCATTTCAAGTGGAAGGTCAATCCAATACGTGTTGGACCCAACCTTTTGTAATATCTTGAATGGTCCAGCACTACGCGCTTGTAATTTTTTAGCAGATCCTTGAGAGAATCGCTCTGGTCTTATTCGCACCATTACATAGTCTCCTTCTTGAAATTCTTGCACTCTACGATGAGAATCGGCTGAAACATTATAATCATCATTGCTCTTATTTAACCGCTGTCTAATATGTGTATGCAAATCATGAATATGGCATGCAAATGCATCGGCTGACTCAGAAGACCTTTGGATAACAGACATAGGTAAGAGATCTATGGGCATTCTAAGTTTATAATCACTTACAATTTTAAAATGACTCAACCCTGTAGATTTATTAGCTGACCCATTATAAGCAAGTTCAGCAGTTGGTAAAATTAGGTCCCAAGTCTTAACATATTCACCTACTAGACAACATAGAAGATTTCCAAGGCTGCGGTTTACCACTTCAGTTTGACCATCTGTTTGTGGGTGGTAAGCAGTAGAAAATTGCAAACGAGTTCCCATAATGTGCCACAGTGTCTTCCAAAAATAGCTAGTAAATTGAACATCACAATCAGAAACTATGGTTTTAAGTAACCCATGGAGACGCACCACACCATAAAAAAAAAGACGAGCAACATGAGACGCATCTAACGTCTTCAAACATGGGAGGAATGTACCATTTTAGAAAAACGGTCCACAACGACAAAAACGGAATCGTGCTTTTTTATAGTCTTGGGAAGCCCAAGCACGAAGTCCATACTAATGTCCTGCCACGGAGCATGTGGCACTGGCAATGGCGTATACAGCCCGGTATTTTACTTTCTTTGCTTTTCTAGCTGACATGTTCGACACTGCCCTAAAACTTTGACTACGTCTCGCTTGAGACTTGGCCAATAAAAATGATCTTCCACGAGGACAATGGCTTATCACGACCAAAATGGCCAGTTATCCCTCTTGAATGAAGCTCCCATATGAGGAATTCACGAAGGGAGATACGGGGAATACAAAGTCTCTCCATTGAAAAGGAAGGCATCTTTAAGAACATATTCACCCATAATATGTTGGTCACTAGCGAGCGACGCGTAAGTACCTCCAAATCAGGACATATGGGGTAGTCATCTTTCAGTTGCTCAAATCCAACTACCTCTACACTCAAGGAGTTGAGCAATGCCACTCTCCTACTAAGGGCATCCGCTAGTTTATTTTTAACCCCGGCTTTGTGTTTCAAAACAAACGAATATTCGTGAAGAAATGCTACCCACTTGGCATGCCTTGGGTTGAGTTTCTTCTGAGAATGCAAATATCTCAAAGCCTCGTGGTCAGAAAATAAAACCAATTCTTGCAGTAGAAGATAGTTTCGCCAATGTCTCAGGGATTGCACTACCACATAAAATTCTTTATCGTAAGTGGAGTATTTTTATTTTGCCTCATTCAGTTTCTCACTGAAATAGGCCACCGGGTGTCCTTCTTGACTCAACACTCCACCTATACCGACACCAGACACATCACATGCTACTTCAAAGACTTTAGAAAAGTCAGGTAGACGCATGATAGGAGCTTCCACCATCTTGCCCTTAATTTCTTTAAAAGCCTTGACTGCGGCTTTAGACCACACGAAACTCCCTTTTTCATGCACTCGGTAATGGGAGCCATGATCGTGCTAAAACCCCTAATGAACCCAAAAAAAAAAAGTTGTTAGGCCGTGAAGTTGAAAGCTTCGCACCTCATGAATGTTCCTTGGTTCTGGCCACTGATGAGGGTCGAATATTGCATATCAGATCCTGATTATTGCCTGATTTTACGTACATGATAATGTTTAATGGAATATTTTAATCGTGTTTTTGTTACAGAATGTAATTAGGAGCGTTGACTGAAAAAGAGTACTGCAAGCGTGGATTTGACATTCTGAAGTTACCAGATCAAGGAACGGACTCCAGAGGACCAATATTGAAGAATTTACACACCAGAGATCCGAGGAAATTAAGCCGTTCACGTTAAAAGAGGCCCTAAACTGGTGAAAAATGAAAGACCGCAAGGTTCCCACCATCCGATTGCCTCGAAACTTCATACATGGGATGAGGGTCATAAATTAACCGTACATATCAAATTTCAGCCCTCGGATCACTATGGAGGTTCCCCAACTGACAGATCATTCCATAAACCATTGATTCTGGGCCCACCTGGTCTCTGGATATGCCTTAACTTTGGAATCAACGCCTTAAATGGGGAGACAATCTAAATGGATGGAATGGATTTCTCACGAACATCACAGTGGACCCCACATGAGGGTGGATGTGCATATAGTGCACGCCTACCTGACTTGCACTAGATCATGTAGTCCGGTCAAACAGGCCTTGACCGATTATTTTTTTTTTTTTTTAAAAAGAGAAAGCTCTCCAACGTCTTTACATGTGATCAACAGTTTCGATTATGGGCCCCACTCATCATATACCTTGCTGATCTGGACCGTCCATTACATCTATGGGGTAGGCGTAACCCTTACTTAGGTGGAATTTTGGTCCATGCACAGGGACATGTGTAGATCTCAGCCGAACGCAAGATAGACGGTGCAATACAACGTTCTGTGAGCCACCTCTAACGTGAGACAAAATAGCCATTCCTGAATGGTTTTTCACAAAGAATTCATTGGACGGACTGAATTGTCCATATGACACTGATCACGGGTCCCACAGACAAACCACCGACCCTTCAACTCAAAATTCCAAAAACGGGAGTTGCCGTTTCTCTGTTTAAAACAGGGACCTGCGGTCCTTTGTTGTGGGCCACCATCAAGATTCTAGGGTCCAATCCGGACCGTCTATTAGACCATATTGGTCGATAATACCATCGCCTAGGTGGCTTTATTTCAAATGATAGCATAGATCGGTTTTTAACCGTACAAACGGCAGACGGACGGCAAGACAGAAGAAAGCCACATGGGCTACACCGAATCTACCCCAAAACCAGTCAATTCCCACTGATTTTTCGAGCTGAATCTAATGTACGGAGTGGATTTCTCAAAGCAAATGCAAAGTGGGCCACACCATTAGATCAGCGGGAGAGGTGTTACGCAGGTCCAGTTCTAGCGCGGACATTGGACAATGTTTTGGGCATTGCATGATCATGGTTGTTCATTAGATGACAGATCTGATACGTTCATCATGAAGACCACTCCAAAACGTCCAAAGGGACGGAGTTTCTTTGGAAAGTGAGCAGCGAAAGTGTTGCTGTTAAGCGTGACATCTTGGCTGCGTAAATCAGTTACGCATGCTGGTGCGTAAAGGTCTCTCCACCGGTTGCTGCGGAAGTCTCCACCAGACTGACCTGCACCTACTATAAAAGGAGTCCTTGGGACGTCAGAAAAGGAGGAGGGAGGAGATCCAGAGCCTAAGGGGAGTAAGAGAAGAAAGAGAAGAAAGAGAAGGGAGAGATCGGCTTGTAGTTAAACGTGGAGTATCCATGGAGTTTCTTCTTTCCTTCCTTCCTTTTTGTTTCATGTGTTCTTAGTTTAATCATGTTGGGCTAATTCTTTTGTTTAGGGCTGAGATGAAGCCCCTAATTTGAATGACTTTTGTTATATGTTGATTCCATCCTGAATTTAATTAATTTGTTTCTTTCTCTAAGTGGGCTTGATTGGTTTGAATTCTGTACTTCTCCATCTATGACCTTGACCAAAGTATATATTTATGGATGTTGTTTGGATGCTTATTCTAGGTGCTTGTGTCTGATCATGAACAGGTTTCCTATAGAGGAAGAAACAGGGTGCTTTAATGAACTGTACATTCCATGTGCCTAACCAAGGACATGGGATATGTTATTCATGGCATTGCTTAAAGGAATTAGACATTCTGTATGCCCGATTAAGGACACAGATTGTGCTTTCTCTATATAAGTGGTATCAATCTAGATTAAGGTGAATCAACAGACAAAACAAGGGTTAGGATAAATAGGGGTGGATTCGAAAGTCCTAGTGCTCTTTCTGATTGAATTTTCTTCCCTGTTCTCAATTGTTTTTTTTTCATAGAATTGTGTTAGTAGTTCGCTCCATTATTTGTTGGATTAGTTAAGAAGAATTGTGAATTTGAGTTGTGACGATTAGTCCTCGTGGGAACGATCTCGTAATACGTACCATATCTACATCTGATTCGTATACTTGCGAGTTTAAAAATCATTTAAATCATGTTGGTTTAAATAAAATATCAAGTTTTTGGCGCCGTTGCCGGGGACTGTTTCGGTATAATTGGATTTAGGATTCTCTCTTATCATAATTCGTAGTCTTAGGATTTTACTAACTTTAGGTTAAAGTTTTTATTTAATTTTAGAAACTAACTTATTTCCTGTTTTGTAGGGTTCTGATTTGAACTTCTAATTTGGTAATCTCTTTCTAAATTCTCTATTTTTTTTTTAATTTCTATTTTTAGAATTAGGGTTTTATTTTTAGAAATTTTCTAATTCTAGGCTTTTTAAAAAAAAAAAAAAAAAATTTTTTTTTTAAGTTTTCTACTTTCTAATTTTAGATTTAGATTCTTCTTTCAAGTACTTTTTCTATTTTCTAGTTTTAGAAAAAAAATTTCCTTTTTAGGAACTAACCGAAAATAACATTATTTTAGAAACTTTCCTTTCTAGCTTAGGATTTTTCTAGAATTATTTTAGGAAATTTAATTTATTTTTGTTCTGTTTTACAGGAATTGAGGAAGGAAGCTGCTAAATAAGATTGTCTTCAAAAGGAGGAGCTCCTCAAATCTTCAGACATCCATCATCTCCTTTTTCCGGGTCCTTCCTTCCAATTCTTGTTCACATAGTTTTATTTTGTTTTTAGGAATTCATAAATTCTAGTTCTAGTTTTTTTTTTTTAAGTTGCATCTTAGTTTAGTTTTCGTTTCTTTTTACATTGCAATAACATAGTTTATGCTAGGACGTAGATCTCTGAACATAGAACTAGCACCTGCTGATCCCGAAATAGAAAGAACATTTCATAGAAGAGCAAGGAACTTTCCAGTCGAAATGGCGAACGAGAATGAAGTTAAAGCGCTTAGGGATTATTCAGCCCCTGTCCAGTTTAATGCACCTTCGTGCATAGTGTTGCCAGCCACAACGGCAGCACACTTTGAACTTAAACCTGGGGTCATACAATTGTTGCCCTCCTTCTACGGTTTAGACAAGGAGGACCCATATCATCATGTGAAAGAATTCCTAGACATTTGCTCTACCTTTCGGTTCCAAAACTTCTCAGATGAATCCGTTTGCGCCTTTTTCCTTTTTCTTTAAAGGATAAGGCAAAAACATGGTTGAATTCTCTAGAAGTTGGGTCTATCACTACATGGGACCAACTGTCTAGGAAGTTCTTAAACAAGTTCTTCCCTGTTCACAAAACCAATGCCCTCCGTAGAGAAATTACTAACTTCACACAAAAAGAGGGCGAGCACTTTCATGAATGTTGGGAAAGATGGAAGGACTTGCTTCTTAAATGTCCACACCATGGTTTTGAGAAGTGGCAATAAGTGCAATACTTCTATGACGGTTTGACACCCCAAAATCGTCGCATGGTTGACGCCACTAGTGGAGGGTCCTTCATGACCAAAAGCGATATCGAAGCTTGGAAATTCTTTGAAACCTTGTGTGAAAACTCTCAACAATGGGACTATTCAGATAGAGGTGAAAGAGGTCCTCAACTACAGAAGAAAGGTGGTATATATGAGATAGGGGTCATGCCAGATCTGTACGCCAAGCTTGATAACCTGACAAAGAAAGTTGATGCTCTGGTATTAAATAATGGACCTCCACAAACAACTCAAGCCGAGGCTTGTGTCATATGTTCTAGTCCTGCCCATCCTACGCAGTCTTGTCCATCTGGTGCAGCATTTCCAGAATTCCTCTCTGAACAAGTACATGCTATGAACACTTTTCAAAAATCTGGGAATGATCCTTACTCGAACACATACAACCCAGGGTGGGCTAGCATCCAAATTTTTCTTGGGCAAAAGGACAACAACAAGGAGGACCATCCAAAAATCCTCCTATGCAACCTCAGCAGTTTCCGCAGTACCAACAAGTACCTCCACAATCTAGGAAACCATCTCTTGAGGATACACTCAATCTTTTTATGCAGAGTTCTCTCCAATTCTAAAAAGACACCCAACAAACCTTACTAGCCAACCAGCAAAGCTTACATGCAAATGCGCAATCCATTGCCAAGCTGGAAGTACAATTGGGTCAACTAGCTACCGCATTGAATGAGAGAGAGAAAGGTAAGTTCCCTGGCCAACCTGTGGCTAATCCAAAGGGACAGTATGAGATTGGCTCTAATTCCAACCAAGAGCAATATCATGAGCAGGCCAAATCGATCACTACCCTTCGGTCAGGCAAACAGATTAACAACAGAATAGAGATACCTAGGGATGAATCAAATTCCAAAACGGAAGATCAAGATGAAGCGGAGAGACACACTAATGCATCCAAAGTCCAAAAGCTCTCTGACTCTCCAAGAGCCACTAATGTGCCACCCTATGTGCCCAAAGTACCCTTTCCTCAACGTCTGGCACCAATGAAGAAAAGAAACAACTTTGATGAAATCCTGGATGTGTTTAAAAAAGTGCAAGTCAACATCCCGTTGCTTGACGCTATCAAGCAAGTCCCTGCTTACGCTAAGTTTCTTAAAGATTTATGCACTCAAAAGCGTAAGCAGAATGTTCATAAGAAAGTCTTCCTTGCAGAGCAACTCAGCTCCATGATTCAACATAACACCCCTCCTAAATTTAGGGATCCAGGAGCTCCCACCATTTCTTGCGTCATAGGAGACCATAAGATCGGGAAGGCATTGATTGATTTAGGGGCGAGCGTAAATTTGTTACCATATTCAGTCTATGAGCAGTTAGGACTTGGTGAGTTGAAACCGACTAAAATAACATTACAACTAGCTGATAGATCTGTCAAGGTGCCCTGGGGTGTTATTGAAGATGTGTTAATCCAGGTTGATAAATTTTATTTTCCAGTGGATTTCATAGTTATAGATACTCAGCCTGTCCAAAATCCTCATAGTCAGATCCCAGTCATCTTGGGTCGTCCATTTTTTGCCACATCTAATGCTATTATAAATTGCCGGAATGGAGTTATGAAGTTGTCCTTTAGTAACATGAATATTAAACTCAATGTCTTTAATGCAGGACAACAATCCGCAGATTTGGATGACATATTTGAAGCGGACATGATCCAGAGTCTAGTGCAGGACTCCTTCCTGAAATCTTTTGAAGATCCACTTGAGACATGCTTAGCACAATATGACATGGATTTTGACATAGATAGTCCCACTCACGAAGTCAATGCACTGCTCACTCTACTCCTATATTGGAGACTGAAAAATGGAGAGCGAAAGTGGAACCTCTTCATCCCTCTGAGACTCTTCCTGACAGCACAATTTCTAACTCTGAAAAGGCAAAGGAGAGCAGGTTGCTTAATGTTCTTAGAGCATATAAGGCAGCAATTGAACGGAAGATAGCGGAAATACAGGGACTATGCCCCACTGTATGTATGGATCATGCTGCGGAAATATCACGTGAAATGCAAAGGAAGCGTGATCCTAACATAAAAGAAGTCGTTCGAGCAGAAGTCCTTAAATTGTTTGACGATAGTGTCAGTTACCTCATTTCAGATAGCACAGCTCATGGGAACTCACATCACTTGTCTGGGATTGGTTAATCAAGGTGTTGAGGTAATTTCATTTGCGGATCCTGATTATAAAGGTTAGTTAATTCATGGTCCGTTCTTGTCTGGCTGAAGACGTTAAACTTAGCGCTCCTAGGAGGCAACCCAGCTTTTTATTCCATTTCATTTCTTTTCGTTAGTTAGTTAAATGTTTGTGGGTAACATTACTGTAAACCCTCACGAGACTACAACTCGTCCACTAGGGGTAACTTAGGGGTTTAAAGGCTTGTTGCATACGCTAAATGCAATCGAGAGCACCTGCGAAAGTGGTATAGGTAGGATCTTTTATGATTTTATTTTTTGTATTTTGTTGATTTCTCTCTTGTGCTGACTCGCTTTTACGTTGATATTTTTGGAAAGCCTCTTGATTCTCCGTCCAGGTACTATCTTTCCCTCACTCCTCTTTTCTTTTCATTGTCTAATGTGCATCGCATGTTTATTTCTGTTACATTGAGGACAATGTAGATTTTAGGTTGGGGGTGCGAGATTACCTAATCAGTATTCTCTTGGTCTTGAGTGGAAATTGTGATAATTTTTAAAATTTTTCTGAAATTTCTGATGAATTCAAAGTGATTTTGACGGATAATCGAGAATATGGGTAACTTATGACTCTTGGATTCGGCCATCTGCTTGATTTCACAGTCAATTTTGAATTGATAATCCATGATTAGAAGTTGTAAACATTGATTGAGCCATGATTTCACATATCAGATCTCGCTTACACATTAAGTTTTCAGTTCGATATTAAATGGTAACTTGGTAATCATTAAGCATGAAAGGAACTAGCCTGAAAAATTTTGTTAGCATCAGTTTATAAAGAAGAAGTGAAAAGGTGAGTCAGATAATCTTAACCATAGGTTTGCTCCCTATAGATGAAGATTCGATCTCTCATGGTTTACATTCAGAAAGAGTTAGGTATACAACCTTTACCATAGGTTTGCTCCCTATAGGTGAGATTTGATTCCCTTCCTTAACGTTACTATTCATCAAAAAAAAAAAAAAAAGATCAAAGGCTGATAGAATGAAAAAGGCAAGTGTTAGTTTCAATTTTCATGAATTTCGTTGTTAAATACCAATGATATCATGAAATTGACAATTGGATCTCTTAATGATTGTAAGTCGAGATTACACTTCACATTCATGGAGCTCGATGTTCAGAATTGGTCTAATTAATGGATTAACAGTTTGAACTTAATTATGAAATCTGCCGTTAGCTTGATTCCAAGAGAAAAATTCCACGCACCAATCATGAATTTTAGAATTCTCATTTCGACTATTTGTTCACAAGGCATTCAATGTTACAGGAAATATCTTTTATTTCTGAAATTATTTTTTTGCATGTTTTGCTCGGGACTAGCAAAATGCTGGTTGGGGGTTGTGATGAGGGTCGAATATTGCATATTAGACCCCGATTATTGCCTGATTTTACGTACATGATAATGTTTAATGGAATATTTTAATCGTGTTTTTGTTACAGAATGTAATTAGGAGCGTTGACTGAAAAAGAGTACTGCAAGCATGGATTTGACATTCTGAAGTTACCAGAGCAAGGAACGGACTCCAGAGGACCAATATTGAAGAATTTACATGCCAGAGATCTGAGGAAATCAAGTCGTTCACATTAAAAGAGGCCCGAAACTGGTGAAAAATGCAAGACTGCAAGGTTCCCACCATCCGATTGCCTCGAAACTTCATACATGGGATGAGGGTCATAAATTAACCGTACATATCAAATTTAAGCCCTTGGATCACTATGGAAGTGCCCCAACTGACAGATCATTCCATAAACCATTGATTCTGGGCCCACCTGGTCTCTGGATATGCCTCAACTTTGGAATCAACGCCTTAAATGGGGAGACAATCTTTTCCACGAACATCACAGTGGACCCCACATGAGGGTGGATGTGCATATAGTGCACGCCTACCTGACTTGCACTGGATCATGTAGTCCGGTCAAACAGGCCTTGACCGATTGTTTTTTTTTTTAAAAGAGAAAGCTCTCCAGCGTCTTTACATGCGATCGACAGTTTCGATTATGGGCCCCACTCATCATGTACCTTGCTTATCTGGACTGTCCATTACATCTATGGGGTAGGCGTAACCCTTACCTAGGTGGAATTTTGGTCCATGCACAGGGACATGTGTAGATCTCAGCCGCACGCAAGATAGACGGTGCAATACAACGTTCTGGAGCCACCTCTAATGTGAGACAAAATAGCCATTCCTGAATGGTTTTTCACAAAGAATTCATTGGACAGACTGGATTGTCCATATGACACTGATCACGGTCCCACAGACAAACCACCGACCCTTCAACTCAAAATTCCAAAAATGGGAGTTGTCGTTTCTCTGTTTAAAACAGGGACCTGCGGTCCTTTGTTGTGGGCCACCATCAAGATTCTAGAGGTCCAATCCGGACCGTCTATTAAACCATATTGGCCGATAATACCATCGCCTAGGTGGCTTTATTTCAAATGATAGCATAGATGGGTTTTTAACCGTACAAACGGCAGACGGACGACAAGACAGAAAGCCACGTGGGCTACACCGAATCTACTCCAAAACCAGTCAATTCCCACTGATTTTTCGAGCTGAATCTAATGTACGGAGTGGATTTCTCAAAGCAAATGCAAAGTGGGCCACACCATTAGATCAGCGGGAGAGGTGTTACGCAAGTCTGGTTCTAGCGCGGACGTTGGACAATGTTTTGGGCATTGCATGATCATGGTTGTTCATTAGATGACAGATCTGATACGTTCATCATGAAGACCACTCCAAAACGTCCAAAGGGACGGAGTTTCTTTGGAAAGTGAGCAGCGAAAGTGGTGCTGTTAAGCGTGACATCTTGGCTGCGTAAATTAGTTAGGCACGCTGGTGCGTAAAGGTCTCTCCACCGGTTGCTGCGGAAGTCTCCACCAGACTGACCTACACCTACTATAAAAGGAGTCCTTGGGACGTCAGAAAAGGAGGAGGGAGGAGGTCCAGAGCCTAAGGGGAGTAAGAGAAGAAAGAGAAGAAAGAGAAGGGAGAGATCGGCTTGTAGTTAAACGTGGAGTATCCATGGAGTTTCTTCTTTCCTTCCTTTTTGTTTCATGTGTTCTTAGTTTAATCATGTTGAGCTAATTCTTTTGTCTAGGGCTGAGATGAAGCCCCTAATTTGAATGACTTTTGTTATATGTTGATTCCATCCTGAATTTAATTAATTTGTTTCTTTCTCTAAGTGGGCTTGATTGGTTTGAATTCTGTACTTCTCCATCTATGAACTTGACCAAAGTATATATATGGATGTTGTTTGGATGCTTATTCTAGGTGCTTGTGTCTGATCATGAACAGGTTTCCTATAGAGGAAGAAACAGAGTGCTTTAATGAACTGTACATTCCATGTGCCCAACCAAGGACATGGGATATGTTATTCATGGCATTGCTTAAAGGAATTAGACATTCTGTATGCCCGATTAAGGACACAGATTGTGCTTCTCTATATAAGTGGTATCAATCTAGATTAAGGAGAAACAACAGACAAAACAAGGGTTAGGATAATTGGGGGTGGATTCGAAGGTCCTAGTGCTCTCTCTCTGATTGAATTTTCTTCCCTGCTCTCAATTATTATTTTTTTCATAGAATTGTGTTAATAATTTGCTCCATTAGTTGTTGAATTAGTTAAGAAGAATTGTGAATTTGAGTTGTGATGATCAGTCCTCGTGGGAACGATCTCGTAATACGTACCGTATCTACATCTGATTCGTATACTTGCGAGTTTAAAAATTATTTAAATCATGTTGGTTTAAATAAAACACCAAGTTTTTGGCGCCGTTGCCAGGGACAAGATCCACTATGACCCTGACTTTTTCAGTCTATGACCCTGACTTTTTCAACTATGACCCTGACTTTTTTAGGGTCTACGCGCATCCCTTCAGATGACACTATAAATCCTAAGAACACAACTTGGTTAGACATGAATGCACATTTCTTAAGATTAGCATACAACTTTTCCTTCCTAAGGACACTACAGACCTTCTTTAAATGTTCAAGGTGTGATTCCTTAGTGGTATTATAAATAAGAATATCGTCAAAGTACACCACTAGAATTTTTCAATAAACGACCTCAAAGCTTGTGTCATCACACGCATGAAAGTATTGGGTGCGTTAGTCAAGCCGAAGGGCATGACCAACCACTCATATAGCCCATCTTTCGTCTTAAACGCCGTCTTCCACTCATCTCCTAGGCGTATACGGATTTGGTGATATCCACTCTTAAGGTCTATCTTAGAGAATATAGTGGACCTGGCCATCATGTCAAGCATATCATCAAGTCTAGGTATAGGGAACCTATACTTGACAGTAATTTTATTTATGGCACGACTATCCACACACATGCGCCACGTGTCGTCTTTCTTTGGCATCAACAATGCAGGCACGGTACATGGGCTCATACTCTCTTAGATGAAACCTTTTTGCAGAAGCTCATCAACTTGCTTCTTCAACTCTGCATGCTCTGCAGGGTTCATCCTGTAGTGAGAAAGGTTCGGTAGAGTAGACCCTAGGACAAGATCAATGGCATGTTGTATGTCCCTCATAGGTGGCAATTCATTCGGTAAGTCTTCAGGAAATACATCACTATATTTCTTCAGGACCGATGTCACCTCACTGGGCAACTCTGATAGAACCTCAGGTGTAATCTCTCTAGCCACAAGGGCATACACCATATAATCCTCCTTAGCCTCTTTTTCAAACTCTCTTGCGTTGATTATATGTAGAGACTTAGGTTTGAATTTCCCCATTCCTCTAGACTCACTTGCCTTCTCATCCTTCTTCTTCTCTAGTGTATTCTCAGGTGGCATGGGATTAAGTTTGATCTTTCTACCGTTATACATAAAAGTACATGCATTCGAACGGCCAAAGATCGTGACATTATTATCGAATAGCCACGGTCTACCTAGGATAACACGTCTCACATCCATAGGTAAAACATCACACCACAGGGACTCTTTGTATGACCCAAACTCGATGGGGACTAGACATTGCTGGGTGACAGGTAGGGATGTCTTGTCAACCCAAGAAACTTTATACGAGTCTGGATGAGGTGTGGATTTCAATTTTAAGCGATCTAAGGTGCTAGTGGAAATCACATTCTGACAACTTCTACTGTCCACTATCACTTTACAATTCTTTTCACCATACTTGGCAATAGTGTAGAAGATAATGCTTCGCCGCCAGTCTGCACTACTTCTAGACTGAGCTAGCACACGCCTGACTACTGCAAGCGTTGCTTCTCCATCCACTTCTTCTTCATCAGTACATCCTCCTTCAGGGTGATACTCTTCAACTTCATAATCATCCTGGTCATCTCCACCCTCGTGAGACTCGCCTATAACTAAGGCTCTCCCATGGCTCTTCGTACGACACTAATTAGACATGTGGCCAAGATTGCCACACTCATAGCACCTCACTTGGCTCATGTTACTAGGACCGGTACCAAGAACCCCTTTGTCCTTGTCCTCCCTAGGCCTAGGCGAGAATGGTCGCCTATGCCTTAGGTTGACTACCAATATTAGGTCTAGTTCCCTGAGAACTAGATTTAACACTGGAGTCTCGGGACTTAAAACGACGAACGACAGGAGCCTTCAGATATTGCTCTAACTCCTGCACGACTTGATATGTTTCATCCAAGTCCGTTAAGGGCCGAGTCATAAGTTCGCGCTGAAGATCCGCACGAAGGCTCGTCTTGAAACGCGAGAGCGTTACTAGAGAGTCTTCTCAGATATCACATCGCATCACATATTCTTCAAATTTAGCGATGTAGTCAGCGACAGGCATTGACCCTTGGCGTAAGGATTGCCATTGGTCAAGGAGCTTCTGACGGTATAAGAGAGGAAGGTACTTCTCCTTCAACTTCTCTTTCATCTCATACCAATGTGTGATAGGGGCTCTACCAAGTCTCTTTATCCTACGCTCGGTGTTGGTCCAGAAGAGCTTGGATTAACCCACAAGCTTCATCTTAGAAAACTGCATTCGACAGTTTTTCGACATGTCATACCACTTAAAGTAGTGGTCCATGTCAGCAACCCTGTCAAGGAATGCCTTGGGATCCAAGCGCCCATCAAAACTAAGGGCATCAACTCTCACACTCTTCATCGCACGCTCATCTGGATCATAGCGGTCTTGATGATCACATGTGGCTCGTGCCTCTAGCACCACACCACGACCATTACCACGATCTCTATCCTCACTACCACCATGTGTGGCAGTGCGTTCTTCAATGATTCCACCCACTTGGGAGTGCACATCATCCCCTACAGCGGGATTTTCCTTTTGGGACGCCTCTAGTTGCTTAACCTTAGTCATGGTAGTGGTAATTTGGTTCTCAAGGCGGGCAAACTCACGCCTTTGACCCGTTTCTAAAGTGGTTATCTTTTATATCAATTGAGCAAGTTACTCAGATAACTACTCATTATTCATGGTAGGTTGAAGTCCGAAACCTCTACCTCTTCTCGTTGGCATACAATGAAGACTTGAACCAAACTCTACCCAACTAGACTACTAGGTGTTATGACTTTCAAGATGAATGCGATGAATGCAAAACTACTATGAACTGACACAATTAAGTTGAAACAGGAAATAACTCAAATCTGGAAATTTTCCAAATTAGGAACTTTCTAAAATTGGAAAGTTTCTAAAATTGAAAACTTTCTAAATCTTGAACTTTCCTAAATTAAACCTAAAAATCAAAACCCTAATTTGATAACTCGATCTAGACAAAAACCATGCAAGCCTATTCTCTGATACCAAATTTGACACAGGACAGCCCTAATTATGATGCATGCTCATGAACATAATTAAACAGTGGAAATAGAAGGAATAAATGATCTAAAATTCTAGCAGTAATCATCATAACTGAGAAAATCATAAAGGAAACATGCAATAGAGCCGACCATCATCACAACCATGGAGTATGACATTCAATTATTACTTAGATTGGATCCGGCGAGGAATGAGACCTCCCGATCTTGCATGGTCACACCCAATCGATCGATGAAGATCACTAGTCCGAAGAACCAAGAGTTTCTCGGATTAGGGATTTGAGAATTTGGGGATTTAGGGTTTAGATCGGTTCTCAAGATTTTGATCGAAGAAGGATTAGCCAAAACTAGAAAATAGAAAGAAGAAAATAATTACCTTGAAGAAGTTGGAGGGCCACAAGAAGAAATTAGAAGAGGAAGATTAAGGGAAGAGAAGAAGCACCATTAGAGAGAAAAGGGGAAGGAGGCAACCAAAGGGTTTGCTTTTCATTAATCAATAGTTTAAAAAAATTGAGTTTAGGGCTTTAGCCCACTTAAATAAGCAAATAAAGACATAAAATTACTAAAATACCCTTAGAATAAGCAAATAAAGACATAAAATTACTAAAAGACTCCTAACTAAGCAAAAACGTGTAATTAACATAAGTACGGGAAAGTTCGGGTGTTCGGTCTTCTTTCTCCAATCTTCCTTCACATGTGTCTTCCCTGAGTGGGGTCTTCTATATGTCCAATCACATGTGAAAGGTCTTCAGCTCCTCAATAGTTGCATATCCACAAGGATGACACTTGTGGTTGGCGCTTTCTTCGTTGGTCACCTTGAATGCGCTTGTGTACTCATCAAGCCGACTATCTTAGAACGGAATAAAACAAACTACCCTAGTCCTATGAAAGAAGTAAACCTACATATTCCTCCATCAGACTAGGAGATCAATCCTGGTACACAGGATCAGTCAGAGGTATGGACATGTCATCTAAATCAAATTTCTCAACAAATGGCTTTAATCGATGTCATTTTACTTTAAACTCATTGACATTATTTGGATTCCTAATCTTGACAGCCCCATGAGGATAAACATTGATAATAGTGAAAGGGTCGGTCCAACGAGATGAAGTTTACCTGGAAAGAGATGTAACCATGAATTATACAAGAGGACCTTTTAACCTGGCGTGAATGATTTTCGAAGAATGTGTTGGTCATGAAACGCCTTCATCCTGTCCTTGTAATTTTTGAGTTCTCGTACGCATCATTCCGGATTTCTTCGAGTTCATTCGACTGAAGTTTGCATAGCGAGCCAGCGTTGTCTAGATTGAAGTTCAAATTTTTGATCATCGAGTAAGCTCTATGTTCCAACTCCACAGGCAAGTGGCAAGCTTTCCCATAGACAAGTCTAAAGAGAGACATTCCAATAGGGGTTTTAAATGTAGTACGGTAAGCCCATAAAGCATCGGTCAATCGGATTGACCAATCCTTACTGTCAGGGTTAACAGTCTTCTCAAAAATATGTTTGATCTCCCTATTGGAAATCTCAGCTTGCCCACTTGTTTGTGGGTGATATGGAGTGCTCACCTTATGAGAGATACCATATTTCTTCATTAAATTCGCGAATGGCCTATTACAAAAATGTGAGCCTTCATCACTAATGATGGCTCGAGGCGTTCCGAATCGAGAAAGGATGTTCTCTTTTAAGAATTTAATGATCGTTTGATGGTCATTGTACCCATTTAGTGACATAGTCTACAGTTACCAAAATGTATAAATTTTCAAAGGATTGGGGGAATGGTCCCATGAAATCGATACCTAGCAATCAAATGCTTCAATGATCAGAATGGGATTCAAGGGCAACATATTTCGAAGGGACAATGTTCCCAACTCCTGACAATGCTCACAAGCTTTACAAAACTCATGAGTGTCCTTAAACATAGTGAGCCAGTAAAACCCACACTATAAAATCTTGGTCGTAGTCTTTTTAGTAGAAAAGTGACCACCACAAGCCTGTGAGTGACAGAAGGCTATGACACTTTGATGTTCATCGCCTGGCACACATCTCTTTAAGATTTGGTCTAGGCAATATTTAAACAAATATGGATCATCCCATAAGAATATGCGTACCTCGGTGAAAATTTTCTTCTTATCTTGTGTAGTCCAATGTGTCGGTGTGAAACCTGTAGCAAGATAATTAGCAATATCAGCGAACTAAGGTGAATGGGAGACTTTGAACAATTGTTCATCAAGGAACATGTCATTAATATGTGTTGTCTCAAGGGAATCAGAGAGATTAAGGCGGGAAAGGTGGTTAACTACTACGTTCTCTACTCCCTTTTTATGTTTTATTTCTAAATCAAATTCTTAGAGTAGGAGGATCCATCTTATCAGGCGGGGCTTATCATCATTCTTAGAAAGAAGATACTTGAACGCCGCGTGATCTATGTAAATGACTATCTTGGATCTGATCAAGTATGACCTAAATTTGTCCAAAGCGAACACTATGGCTAAGAGTTCCTTTTTCGTAGTTGAGTAGTTCACTTAGGCAGGATTTAGAGTTCTACTTGCATAATGAATAATGTAGGCTTCTTTTCTTTTCTCTGGCCTAGTACCGCCCAAGAGCATAATCTGACGCGTCGTACATAGTTCAAAAGGAAGGCTCCAGTCGGGTGGCTGCATGATAGTGCAGTGTTAACATGCCCTTAAGCTTAGTAAAAGCTTCCTGACATTGTTCAGTCTACTTGTATGGTGCATTGTTTTAAAGTAGTTTACATAGAGGACAAGAGAGGAGACTAAAGTCCTTTATGAATCTTCTATAGAACCCAGCGTGTCTTAAGAAGGATCACACTTCTCGTATGTTCTTGGGTGGAGGTAGGTTAGAGATAAGATCAATTTTTGCCTTATCTACCTCAGTTTCTTTGAACGAGATGATATGTCCAAGGATAATTCCTTTACGAACCATGAAATGACACTTCTCCCAATTAAGTACCAAATTCTTTTCTTCACATCTTTTCAGCACATATTTAAGATTCTTTAAGCAATCGCTGAAACATGGACCGAAGATAGAGAAGTCGTCCATGAAGACCTCTAGATATTGCCCCACCATATTAGAAAAAATAGTCATCATGCATCACTGAAACTTGGCAGGGGCATTACATAGTTCGAATGGCATCCTTTGGTAAGCAAAGGTGTCGTAAGGACATGTAAATGTGGTTTTTTCCTGATCTTCAGGGGCTATCTCAGTCTGGTTGTATCCCGAATACCCGTCAAGAAAACAATAATAGGAATAACCTACTAACCTTTCCAAAATTTGATCAATGAAGGGCAAAGGAAAGTGGTCCTTCCTCGTGACGGTATTCAACTTCCTATAGTCAATGCACATTCTCCAACCAGTAGTGACTCTAGTTGGCACGAGTTCATTGTTGGCATTGGCTACGACGGTGATTTCAAATTTCTTAGGAACCACCTGAGTTAGACTCATCCATTGACTATCGGATATAGGGTATATGATGCCCACATCCAATAGTTTAAGAAACTCGGCCTTAACCACTTCTTTCGTGTTTAGATTTAGTCTACATTATGATTGCCGCGAAGTCTTCGCATTATCCTCAAGATAAATGCAATGAGTACAAATTGAAGGGTCAATTCCCTTGAGGTCCACAATCATCCATCCAAGGGCTCCCTTATGTTCAATGAGAGTAGATATGAGCATACTCTCCTGTTCTTGCTCAAGGTGGGAAGAAATCACCACCGAGTATGTCTCATCTTGACGTAAATAGATGTATTTCAAATCAGAGGGCAAAGGTTTTAGGTCAAGCTTGGGTGCCTTGAGGTTAGATGGTAGAGGCACTTCATCAATTTGGGGTGACTCTTCAAATTGTAGCCTCCACCGGTTAACTTCAAGTACCAACACAGTATTAAGCATGGCACCTATCTCCCTAATCATGTCATCATTAAAATCATGGGAGAGGGCCATGCATGTCTCTGAAGGATCAGAGGATAAGGTCAAAGTTGTTTTATCTTCCACGAAAGAGTCAATCATGTTAATGTCATGGAAATCATCATCATCCTCTATCTGTCTGCCTGTATTGAAAAAGATATTCAACTCCAATGTCATATTCCCCAAAAAAATACTTATGACTCCATTCTTACAATTAATGATTGCGTTTGAAGTGCCAAGGAATGGGCGACCAAGGATGATGGGAATTTGAGTGCTCATGTTATTGATGGGTTCCGTATCTAGGACAATGAAATTTACTGGGTATTAGAATCTGTCAACCTGGACCAACACATCCTCAATTATCCCTCTCAATACATGAACCGAGTGATCAGCAAGTTGTAATGTGGTTAGGGTGGGTTTTAATTCACCCAAACCTAATTGTTTGTAACTGAGTAGGGAATCAGATTTACGCTCACTCCTAAGTCAAGAAGTTTGTGCTCAATTCGGTAGTTCCCGATTACACAGGGTATGGTTGGGCTACCGGGATCTTTGAATTTTTGTGGCACATCTTGCTTTAGGATGGCACTCACTTTCTCAGTTAAGAAAATTTTCTTTTGAATATTCTTCCATCTTTTGGTCATACACAAGTCTTTTAGAAATTTGGCATATGAAGGTATTTGTTTAACCAGTAGAGGAATATTGACCTTCACTTGTTTCAACACCTCTAGAATGTCCTGAGAGTTAGAGAGAGATTTTGGTGCAACCAACCGTTGGGGAATGGGGTAATTGGCTTGGCTTGAAGTTCCGGTTCCAATTCTTGTGGAGCAGTGTTAGGTCTATCATCGTTGTCCTCTTCTCGGTCCTTAAGCTTTTCAGCCATAACCAAAATAGTTTTGTCAATGGTCTTCCCACTCCTAAGAGTGGTGATAGATTTATCTTGCTCCATCTGATTTGAAGAGCTTGGATCACTTATCTCATATTGCGGTTTCGGATTAGGGAAAGGTTGGGCTGGAAGAATCCCTTTTTCCCCAATTGAATTTTTTGTCTCACGCCCTTGTATGGCCTTTTAAATGTCTTGAAGGGTTTTCAATATACCCTGAGTGATAAGCTCTTGGTTTTAAGTATGTTTTAAAACCCAATCCTCTTAAGGTTTCACTTAATTTGGAATTTGATTGAAAAATCCTTGAGGAGTAGCAGTTTGTCCATTCCTCCAACTGAAGTTTGGATGATTTCTCCAACTGGGATTGTATGTATTGGAGGTAGGTCCATTGAAAGGTCTTTGGTAATTATTCACGGCATTAAATTTCTCATACAGTACCTCTTGAAAGACAGGTATTGTTGGACAATTTTCAATTGTGTGAACGTTGTAAGCATAAATACCGCAAACAGTTTACGTAACCTTATCCTTCTTTAAATCCATGGCCTCGAATTTCTTAATGAGATTAGACACTTTAACATTAATATCATCATCCTCTTTCAGAAGGTAAAATTCGCCCCTCTCCTTTATTAAGTGGGCTTAGAAGTAGTGCTTGATTTTAGGTAAGTGTCCCATAATGTAACGACTCGAAAAATTCCGTACAATGGCCCGAGTACCATCTCAGGCAAAAATCTATCAGGACCAAATCCTTTAGAAATTAGACGAGGATTAACTAGTGTTAAACTAGATTGCATACGAAATCCGCACGAATCACTTTAAATACGATCTGCAAGACCCAAAACTTGTGGAATCATTGACGCTACATTACCCTAAAATCTAGGATCAATCTCATTACCCGTCTGTTCTCGGGAGCACATGGAAACTCCGTATTAGATTTGGACCACACATCAAAAATCTGAATAATACGAGGTTATAGAATTAGGACCGCCTTGCTGGGCTTGATAACCATCTCAGAGATCAAATCCAGATAGTGTCCCACGACTATTCGCTTGAGCCCGGAGCGAGGAGTGTGAGAAAACCTGGATTTCTTTGGAAATTAAATCAAATTTAAGTAATCTGAGACTTGATGTTTGTAAGACCCGTATCCTAGCCCGTACTGTTCCGTAGGCTTCCGCTGTTCTTCCGGTCGAATTCCCCCGACCCGTGATCTGTTATCGGCATTGCGCGTAACCCTGAGTCATATCCCGTATTTTAGAGTTGGATTGAACCGAGACTTGTACCCTAGCGACCGCGCCGTCACCGCGGTTTCGATGCCGTGTCTCGCGCACCAAGGCGATACCCAGGCCAGGAGATGTGGGCCCGCGTTCAGTTCGAGGAAAAACACCGCGCGTTGCAAACCCAAGAGAACATCACATCAAATCCCATCAATCTCATCAATCAATCACACATCACCTCACATGTCAAAGTACAACCCCATCCCTAAGCAACCCCAAAGTCAAACTCTCTCTTACACAAAGTACACCCACCACATCACTCACCCATCACTCTCTTTCAATCTCTCTCTCTCTCTTACACCTCTCTCTCATCTCTTTCTCATCTTCAAACTCCACCTCCCCAAGCAACCCACGTCCATGGCTCTCCATGGGAGGAGCTTTGTGTGGCCCACTCCCTACCATCCAATCCAATCCTTCAAAGACGATCTCAACCGTTGAATCACACCCATTCGAGCTCTAGATTGCATTGGCGGAAGAAGGGAAGAGAGATCTAAGGTGGGTGAATCTTTATTGTTTGTGGGTGCTTCTTTCTCTCTCTCTCCCTCTCTCCCTCTCTCTATTTTTCTCTTTCCTTGATGATGGCCCACCCGTAATGTATGAAGGTCATCCATGCTATCCATCAAACAGGCCAGCCATTGCTGTCCAACTAACCACCCAACCATTTCTGGGCGATCGGCCACACAGCTTAGATGAAGGGAAAATACGGATATTAATAGTGTGTGGGGTGGACCACCGCGTGGACCCCACCTTGATGGATGTGTAGTACACCCACACCGTCCTGAGCCAAATCCTGACGGGCAGATCTAACGGCCCAAACGGGCAGATTCACCTGCTGCTGGAATAGCACCCAGCAGCTGTTGAATCGGCTACATGATATTGGTTTTTATCCATTTCACCCATCCATTCGTGTGGCCCACCGCATGG
This sequence comes from Magnolia officinalis, assembly GCA_021015155.1. Taxonomy (NCBI): domain Eukaryota; kingdom Viridiplantae; phylum Streptophyta; class Magnoliopsida; order Magnoliales; family Magnoliaceae; genus Magnolia; species Magnolia officinalis. Next base: position 35,104,962 of record JAJHSJ010000008.1, read on the forward strand.
ACCCCACTTCGTTGTACGTGCAGTACATCCAGACCGTCCATCTGTGGTGCTTGCCCATGATTTCTGTGTTGCTCCCACACCGTCCAGCAAAACAGGGTGCTGGGGCACCTTGATGTAAATGCTTTATAAATGCCGTCCATCTATTTGCACCATATGTGGGACCCACCTCACACGTGCTGCACGTGTGATGGTGGGGCCCACTTGACGATGTGTTGAATGTTCGCACCATACATGGGTCCCACATGGAAGTTGTCCAGACCGTCCGTCAATTGGACATCCAGGGACGTTTGAGCGCAATGTAAAAAAAAATAAAAATAAAAATAAACATGGGAAAGGTTCTGTACGATCGAGCTGATGGCACTCTCCCCGAGGTCGAGCTATGTGGGCCCCACCATGATGTCTGTTGAACATCTACCCCATCAGTCAGATGCCCCATTCCATGTTAGGTCCTGAGCAAAAAAAAAAAATCAGGTTAATCCGTGACCTACGTGGGCCACACCACATACAGAAGTTGAGAGGGGTTACCCCCATTAAAACATTCATAACCATTGTTTTTGGCCCACCATGATGTGATTTATATATCCAGCCCATCCAATATGTGTGTGCCATTTGAATGAGGGGTCAGACCAAGTTTCAGACGCATTCAAATTTCAGGTGGGCCCCACCAAGTATTTTTATATGTTTTAGGCATGTCTTTACATGATTTTAGATGGTATGGCCCACTGGAGTTTCGTATACGGCTGATTTTTGAGATGTCCCATGATTTAAAGGGGACCTATCAAATGTACGGTGTTGATGTTCAACACACATCACGGTGGGATGTAGCTGCTGATTGTATCAGCAAGTTCTGTGGATCCATCTGGCGCATGTGTTAAATCCACATCGTCCCTCTGCTGGACGCTAGCCCAGCCGACCAGCAGCAAGCTGCAGTGGGGCCACTGATGTATTTGTTATATTCACACCGTTTGTCAATGGGGCGTGGGCCCCACTGATGTTGTATTCCATCCATACCGTCCATCACATTGACCCAGTTCCGTGTGGCATCCACAACCCTCTAGATGTATGTATTTTATTCAGCCGTCCATCATTGGATGCTGGATGCTGCTGACCTGCAAAACCAGAAAAATAAAATAAAATAAATAAAATATATATATAATATGTAGTATATGATATTACATAAACATGTATATCACCATGTGCACCCACGTGGTATATGCGTTTCATCCACTCCATCCATCCCTGGCCCAGGGAGAGGCATATTCAAATCTCTGGTGGGCCACCACGTGGACCTCACCATGATTTATGATATATCTGCACCGTCCAGTTGCTAGACGGTGCTGTGTAGGCCCCACCTTATTTGTATGTTGTACTTGCACCATCCATGCACTGGCTCACCTAGATGTATTGGTTATATCCAAAACCGTCTGTCTGCTTGGAGACGGTGGGGCCCACTGCTGTCTCTTGTGAGCAGGTTATGTGGCCCCACCACGATGTATGTGTTGTATTAAAAGCGTCCACCCATTTGGCAAGCTCCTCTTAAGGTTTGGGACAGAAATGAGGCAGATCCGTGTATCAGGTGGACCACACTGTATAAATCAGTGGTGCTTTGAATGTCCATAATTGCATCCTTTAAGGATCACAAAGGTTCTGTATCAATGTGATATTTATTTTCCTCTTAGTTCAAGCACAATCCATTCACGGTGCCTAGCTCATGGGCCCTGTTTAAGGCCCATTTAATGTATATGAAGCCCATTGGCACGACCCATTGGTGCGGCCCATCCATGAGGCCCATTGAGATGTATTTGCGGCCCATATAACATGGCCCATTGTGATGTATCTCCAGACCAATTGGTAAAGCCCAATGAGATGTATTTCTGGTCCATATGGCATGGCCATTATGATGTTTTTCTAGCCCATTTAATTAGGCCCATTCTCAACATTCTCTAGTGGGTTAACCCAAATGAATGGGCCCCATTGATATTGCTTGGGCCATCATTGGTCATCCATCTATAGATTTCACCTTGCGTCGAGATCGATTACCGACTCGAATTCTGAATATTGATCGAGGCCGATTATTATGACCAATTGCTAATTCTGATTATCTTGACCGATTGCCGATTCTGATTAACGTGACCGATTTGCCGATTCTGATTGCCTTGACCGATTGCCGATTCCGACTGATGTGACTGATTTACCGATTCCGACTATCGATCGGTGTGATTGTTGTGACCGATTTGCTAACTTTGATTATCTTGACCGATATCGATTTCGATGGACATGACTGATTTACCGATTTTGATTATTGATCTATTTCGATGGATGTGACCGATTTGCCGATTCTGATTATCGATCGATTCCTATGGTCATGACCGATTGTCGATTCCAATCGACGTGACCGATTTTGGCCGATTCTGATTATCGATCTATCTCGATTGTTGTGACCGATTTGCCGATTTTGATTATCGACCGATCCCAATTGTAGTGGCTGAATTGCCGATTAGCGATCGAGGTTAATTATCATGATCGATCGCCGATTTTCGGTTGACGTGACCAAATTGCCGATTTCGATTGTCGAGGCCAATCTCGATTGCCAAGGCCGATTGTCGTGACCTATATGATGTACATGCGACCCGTAGTTGAGGCCCATTGTGACACGTATTAGGCCCATGATGCATGACCCATTTGATGTATTCAAGACCCATGTGTAGGGCCCGCATGTCATGTAATTGAGGCCTGTGGGCAAGGTTCATTGTGATGTATTCATGGCCCGTGGGTAAGGCTCATTATGATGTATTCATGGCCTATGGGCAAGGCCCATTATATGTTTAGCTTTGTGTGAGTCATTCCTTGGAAGACAATGTTGGTTAAATGTCCACATTGTCGAGGCTGATTGTTGATACCGGTTATTGATACCAATTATGAGTATGTGACTGCATAGCATCATGACACATGCCCATACGCATCATCTGCATGTTTGTTATGAGATGTGGTTGACCATTGCATATGTCATTAGGCAGATTGTTATGAGATTTTCTGATAGGCAGAGATTGTCTCACATGAGTACATGGTATACGCATGATTGATGCATGACTAGATCGTATGACTCATGCATCTGGCATTATGTGTTGTGATTACTGTACGCCCTAGCAACATCAGGGCCGTAGCCTCCACAGGCATATCGTGGATGGCAAGATGGGACACCGGAAATCTGTTCTACATGGGGTGCTATAGATATCCCTGGGTGAAAGTCTACCTGGGTGAAAGTCCCTAAACCCTCTTGGTTCCAGAGGTTGCTCCAACGTCTAGACCGAGTGGATGCATGAGCGCATGAGGGCCGTATACCGTTAGGCCGCGTCTCCCACTGTGTCGTGGTCGGTTGGAAGGGGGTACGGCCTTACCCGCTCGAGAGGAGGGGGCAATGCTAGGCTGAGTCTGACCAGCTCGAGGAATGGGTCCGTTATCGACGAGCCGGGCCCGATATTGGCAGGCGGATAGTGAGGTCTCTTCCACTCACCTTGTTGCGCGCGATGGGGCGGCGACCTGGTTTGGAGTGTAATAGACCCCGGTGATTTCCCAGAGAGGAACCGTACTGATATGTGGACTTATTGAGTAGGAGTTGCATACTCACGCATTCATTTCATTCACTATCCACTCGGGTTGGTGGTGTGCAACTAATTGTTGTGTACCTTCGCATGGCCAGGATTTCGGTTGGGGCGCGCGACTAACCTGAGATCAGGAGTTTACCACGTTGAGTCTGACTATCCAAATTTAGGTATGGGACTGGTTTGGATAGAAGTCCTTTGTGGTGGACCCCATAGCCAGCGATACTACGTACTATCATCCCGACTTCACTCCAGCTTGGTCATTTCATTCGCACCGCATATTACATTGCATGTGCAGTACTTATCATTTTTGGGTTGTCATGTTTCTGCATTAATATGGTCGTTAGTACTCATACCTTACATCGTATAGCCTTGGTACGGCTGATCGCACTCATAGACTTATCAGTATATTTTCGCTTATTTCGATATTGTATGATTTAGAACATCGTATCTCTTGACTCATTTTGACTCCTCATTTGCATAACTAATTTGCATTGTGTACCATGATATTGTATGACTTATGGGCTTGTCAGTATTTCGCTTACTCTGATTACTCTGATTACTCTGATATTGCTTACTTGGCACTTACCTTGTGCACACACTTACACCACCCTCTAAGCTTTCTATAAGCTTATGCACGATAGATGCGTGCAGGTGAGGTTAGGTTGCAGCAGTGTTGAGCTTGAAGCATGCAGCGGTCTTCTGGGGCATGATTTTCGATTTATGTATTCCCTTTCAGCATTGTACTCAAATGATTATATTAGTGGATATGCGATGATGATGTTGCCTTTGTGATTTGGGTATTCTTGTGGTTATGTTTTCTTCCGAGTTAAATGTACAAAATAAAATCCTCCTTGTAGGATCCCAGGATCGGAATCTGGCGTATGGACGCTAGGAGCCGAGAATGGGGTACTACGGAGGCTGTCGGCACCGGATTCGGCGATCGGGATTCCTGTGAATCCGATTTCCGGGTTTGGGGTGTGACAATGTTTGCGAGAAAAATATAAGCAATCAGACTGTCGGAATCTAACCCAAATACACCCTCGGATCAGGAAACATTTCCCATACATGTCTGTGTATTTGTAACCCTAATCGAGTTTCTGTGACCGTTGAACTGAAACTGGTCCGCCACGTGCGATCTGGAAACCTGATTGAAATGAAAACTTAACTCGACCTAGATCCATAGTCAGTGAGCTTAAGTCCGACCTTTGGCTCAAGGGGGGCTCCAAAAGTGCTCCGTTGAGACAGAACAAGCTCACTTTGGATATAACCTAAGTATACCTTGACCCTGGGTCTATTTTGGTGATGTTTTAGGCTATATAAGGACCTTAAACACTCTCTCATTCAGCCCATACGAATTTGAGAAAACCCTAGGAGAGAGAAGAGGGAAAATAGTGAGAAAGTGTGAGAGAAGTGGGAGGATCTCCCTGATACTATACCTTACCACTATACGAGCTTAACTACCTCCTTCTAATCGCTTTTCCGGCGATTACAGCTTCGTTTCTAGTAAGAAACCCTAACCCTAATCTGATTTAGGGTTTTAATTGATTCAATTAGCGAAATAGCTAACACTACTTGTGTTTTAGGCCGTTATACTGTCGTGGAAGAAGCCTTAGCATTCCTACCAAATTTATTATGCTTCTACGGGGTAAGGTGCGGACTTTAGACGTATAGGTTATGGTTTTCAACACTTTCAATGTCAGATAATGGTAGATTCATGATCTGGGTGTTATTGTACATGCACGATCTGATGTTCGTTTTGCGTTTCATTTGCGTATGCAATTTATGGCAAATTGTGTATTTAGTATATTTGTAGAAAGTACCGTATATGTACATATTTTGAAAGTGTGTTTGCCATAATTAATTACTATATGAACATGTTATATATGTGTATAATACTTACTTGGTGAAAGGGTTCACCCTAATACATGTTTTTTCTAGTATACGCTATGTATGTTGAAAGAATGTATTCTAAGTGTTTGTGAAAATGTTTGTAAGAGTAAGTACTTAGATGATTGTGCTTTAGGTAGGTATCGAGATAGGATTCTCAACTAACTTAGAGATGTATATGATTTCCACCATGTTGGTTGTTTAATTTAACCGCTTACTTATAAAATATATGTGTTTGTATTTCCTGTTTATTTTGTGCTCTATGACATGCTTGTTAATATGCTTGAAGTACTTTGTTTATCCTTCTTTACTCTACATGTTTCTGGTTAAGGATTGATTGTGATTGGGGCTATGATTATAATCCAGACAATCGGTAACAGACTTGAGTTCGTGGTTGAGATTCATTCGCCACGTAGGATGTGTTTGACGAATCCGAGTCGCACTTCGGTTGGCGACACTGGTTAGGCCACGCGAAGTGTTTATGCACTTCATGTCGTTCAGTTGGTTGTGCACTCGTGCTAGTCGAGCTCGTCAAGTAACCCGATCTGTTTAATGTATGTTCACCATGTTTGGATGCTATTGCTTGAACATAAGGTACCGAACTCACTAGTGGAATCCCGTTAACCTTGGTACCTCGATCCGCTAAGACTCATGAACCGGGCATGGTGGTATGGGACACCATGTTCTAGTTGTCGGCCTACGCTGGGGCGATGTGCCTCCCCGTAGTGACCGGTGAGCAACCCAGACTCGTGAGTCAAATATGGTGGTATGGGACACTGTATTCGAGTTGTCGGCCTACACTGCTTTGATGGGTGATGGGGGAGTGGTGCAACGATTCCGTGTAACAACCCTGGCAGCCCTGACCGTATCCGGTGTAGTGACCTTGAGCATACTCTGAATTGTGGAGAGGCGACGAGCCTTCCCGTAGTAAACAGAGTATAAACTAGGCCTGTATTGATAAGGTGATGGGGGAGTGGTGCAACGATTCCGTGTAATAGCCCTGGCGGCCCTTGCAGCGACCTAGAACCACACTATCGTATGAGATTATCTAGGATTGACGACCCTAGAATGGATCGTTGTTTGAGAATGATATAAGGGAGGTACCTTAATTTTCCAATACTGTTGTTTGAAATGGACTAATAACAACTCGGTAATCATGCTCATCATTGCATTGCTTGTGCTTGGAAGATGTGGAGCACTGAGGATGAACGCATGCTACGGACGTAAGATGGTGTGGTATGAGGGTAGTTAGGCGAGGGGCATGCATCACGACTGCATTTCATACTTGCATTAACAAGAGTACTTAAGGTTGTTGATTGTACTGTTTTATCATTACTACTTGACTGATTTGATTACATGTTAACCTATGCTTTATTGTTCCACTGAGTTAGCTACTCACTCCCACGTTAGGGGACGGTGTTCTGGACACCCACCAGACTCTGTCTTAGATGCAGGTACCGACGATTCACAGGAGGCTGACCCTGATTACTATGATGATCAGGATGAGTCCTCCTACATGCAGTTCTCCGGCGGCTTTGCTTAGGCTATCAGATTGACGGGGCTATTGGGCTACCATGACAGTTGGACTATTCTTTTGACATTTTGTTTTTGATTCAGTACATATATATGATGACTCAGTGAAGTAATCATACTTTGAGGACAGATCGAAATCGTTTTATTTTTATACACATCTATATACATCTTTCAGTCTTCCGCTTGCATTTTATACATTGATCTGAAGTATGGATTACTGTTTTGGTATAATCTCACTTATGTTTATTGCACTAACACAGACAACATGTAATCATCATTATCTATGTTGCATAAGTGATATTCTGGAACTCGAGAGTTGAGTTGCTACTCGACCCTCAAATTTTAGGGCATTACAAGTTGGTATCAAAACATGATTTGGATTAAACCGGACCTGGGTTATGGCCACACAACTTACGCTGGTGCATTTCGACATAGGAGGGTGCGAGAAACATGTAGAAATAGTCTTAGGCATCCCAGTTCGTCCAACGGCAAAGTTCATTGAAAACGATCGCTGTAATCGAGTCTGTACTCAACCCTGGTCGCACGGGTCAACCTTAAAACACTCCTAGGCCGTCTATTGATGGGTCTAAATCACAATGCACTCCATCCCAGCCGTTAAAAAAATCGATAAATGCAGTTTAGATCAGAAACTTCTCGAAACGACCTGAAACGACTCGAAACGGAGTCGAGGGCCACACAATGCAATCCGGGGGACCCACGGTGGACCCGAGGTGTCATTGGCACCTTGGGAGGGGGGTGGCCATCGCCCTTCCACGGCGGCACCGTGGTCAGTCCAGAGGACCGCGGCGGCGCTGCGCCTACCGCTGTGCACCGCGGTCCCCTTGGGCAGGGCTGGTCGGGCCGGTGTGGGTCGGCGTCAGGCCAACCCCTAGGTGCGTGTGGTGCCCGTGGAATTTCGTGGGGACCCCTATTTGTGGTCTGTTTTGCCCCCTTTCTCATTTCCCACCCTTCCAAGCCCTCTTTTCTATTTCAACTTGCAGTTTCCTCTCTCAAATCTCCTTCCAATTGCCCAATCCAACATTTTTTGTCATAACCCATCCATCTCCATCGTCTACAGCACTCCCTACCTCCCTACCTTCTCCATTTTCTCTCATTTGGGCTCTTACACGCCCCATTTGTAGCTAAAAATCGTGCACACTCCCTACCCCACTCCATCTCTCCATTTTCCTTCTCAAATCTTTGTTCTTTGGGCCTTTACAACATCTGTTGACGCTCAAACCCGTGGAGGATCAGTAACTCCAGTCCTTTCTCTCTCTTTTCATCACTTTTCGTCGCATTCCATGGCTCTATTTGAGTTTGTTACAGCCATTTTCTCCATCTCCACCATCTTTTCTCTCATGGGAAAGAGAAGAGTGTCACGGATGAAGCCGGGCCTAGTCGCCCAACACGTCCAAGTAGGGGGTCGCACGCCGAAGCTAGCTCAAGCACCGTCCGTGAGCACAGGTCAAAGCGGGACCTCGATCTCCAAATCTCGATTGAGAGAGCGCTGCTGATAGGCTTTGAATACGGTCGGTTTCGTGACTGCAAGGTTGTCTTTGAAGCTCACGTAGATGAGAAGCTATTTGGGCTACACCCAATTATGGACTGCTTAGTGGACGTTGAGTGGGGTCCCATGTTCGAAGCTAAGTCTCACGCATATGAGAATATGGTTCGTACTTTTTACGCCCACATCCGAGACCCATCGCTAGAACCTCTACAGTTTACCGTTTCCATCGCTGGGCGGAATTACACAATCAACATGGACGTAGTGTCCCGACTCATGGGAATTCCACGTGGTGAAGTACACCCCGATGAGGATTTCTTTAAGAGTGTGAGAGAACGAGATCGCCGCACGCGGTACCTTTGTGGTCGACTGGTTCCCTAGACCAGAGGCAACTGCCTCCCATCGATGAGATTGACAGATGATTTCCATTTGCTTCACTACATTTTCACGTACAATGTGTATCCACAGTGGGGAAACCACACTGAATGCACTCGTTTGATGGTGGACTTCCTGTACAGGGTTGGACATGGGGATAAGTTGTGCCTACCCACGTTCACCCTACTCTAGATAATCCAAATCGCATGGTCAGTCAGAAGTGACATCTCACTCCCGTTCGACCGTCTGGTATGTAAGCTTGCACGAGAGGTTGGCTATAGACTTAATATGGATGATTGCGTCGATTCGGATCATAAGCGATGCTACGCTTAACAACATGGGGATCGATCCTTGACAGTGCCAAGCTCGACTCAACGAGTATGGGGAGGAGTCTGATAGTGAAGGGGAGGAAAGCATTTATCTAGAGGAGGAGAACGAGAAAAGAAGTGGTGATGAGATAGAGGAAGAACAGGAAGAGAAGTGGAGGCTCAGGACACTGATGAGAGCCCTCCTTCTGCCACCTAGGAGGGTAGTAGTGAACGGGTTACTATGGAAGCCCGTTTGGCTCAACTTGAGGAAGGCCAAGCTGCCCTGAAGCAGGAGATTCAGGAGGCCCGAGTAGAAGCAAGACAAAAGCTTGAGGAGAAGGAGGCCTTCATTAAACGAAAATTCAGTAAAGTGTCCCGCACCTTGAGGGTCATCCTATTTTGCTTGCAGGATAAGGGTGCTGCTCCTCCGTTGCCAGACTCGGATGCCTAGTCATCCATACTGTTGTCTTGTAGTTTGCTTGGGTTAACGTTTTAGGGTGTTTATGTTTTCATGTTGATGGGTGCAGTAGTTAGTAGTATGTTTTAATTGTTTGAAGCTTTTGTTGTAGTAGCTCATATGCATCTTCTGTTATAATTCGTGTAACTCTGTATTCCATGTATTACGACAAATTTTGGTGAATGAAATGCAAGCAGTCTCTTTTGCTATGAAGTATGTGGAATGCTTAAGTGATTGTGTATTGTGTTGCTATGCTTCATCTCACATGCGTTGCACCCTATGTTGTATAGGGCATGCCACGGAAATATACGCGGAGCATGGCACACCTCCTACTCACTGATACGATGGACCAGTCTCCTTCATACGGAGATGGTCGTACGGACCCTGGCTTGGGTCCGGATCGTGAGACTAAACCTATGTCTTAACCTTCCACTGGTCCTACAGCTGGACTATCACCTTTTACACCACCGGTTCGCGAGTAGAACCGAGCATCCTCTTCGACACAGTATGAGCCACAGGCTGCTCCACCTACTGATAGGTTTGAGCAATTGATGATGATGATGCATCAGCAGCAGATGCAGCAACAACAGCAGCAGTACCAGTAGCTTATGGCCACTATTGCAAGGGCCTTATCTCAGGGTGGAAATACGACTCCACCTTCACCATCTGCACGTCCTGCTGAGACTACAGAGCTTCCTGCTCGGGCTGAGGATGTGCCTCCACCCACACCTGCTGCGTACCCTACAGGGGACGTGGGTACTCGCGGTCTTCTCGAGCGATTCCAGCGCTTGAGGCCTCCTACTTTTACGGGTTCTCACAGACCCGAGGAGGCTAAATACTGGTTAGACCGCATCTCCAAGATGTTACGGATGCTCCATTGTACGGAGCAGGAGCAGGTTGAGCTAGCCACCTTCATATTTGAGAAGGACGCTAGCTTATGGTGGGACAGTGTCCTACGAACGGTGGCAGTTGGATATGCATGGACATGGGCGGCTTTCGAGTTTCGTTTCCATGAGAAATACTACCCTCAGACCTACCGACACTAGAGGGAGAACGAGTTTTTGCGCCTCAGGCAGGGAGGCATGACAGTTACGGAGTACGAGCATCGATTCACTAAGTTTGGTAGATATGTCCTGACCATTCTTGCTGACGAGCAGATGCGGATACGACGTTTTTCAGAGGACTTGCGACCGGATATTCGGTCGAAGATGTGCTACGTCAGTATACCCTCCTATGCCGAGCTGATACATATGTCTATGAGGGCACAGCAGGATGTTGATCGACTGACACGTTCTCATGGTGTTATGGTTACAAGACCACAACCAGATATTCAGAGTAGGCCTTTCCTCCGCAAGAGGCCTCGCATCGACTCTCCCCCTAGGACCACGGCACCAGTAGTTCCGATGAGGCGTCCAGGTGTGACTTGTACATACTGCAGGAGACCGAGTCACCCTGCAGAGAGCTGCTTTGCTCGGATGAGGGATAGCGGGTTTTCTCCACCGCAAAGGATTGATCGCCCTCGCCCACAGGCTATATCGGCTCCACCTTTACGGACTGCCCCTGCTCATCCTTCCTTCCGACCTCCTGCATCTCATTTCAGGCCGCCTCAAAGGCCCATGGTTCCACAGCCGAACCGACAGCAACAGGCTCGGGTGCACTCACTCGCAGCCGAGTCACCTGAGGCATCAAGCATAGCACCGATGGCCTTCGAGGTCACTGCACATGTACAAGGTATTCCAGTCTTTCTATTGGTGGACACCGAGTCTACTATCTCTATTGTATCATGTGCGGCAGTCAAGCGACTAGAGTTGGAGACTAGTCCTATGATTGGGTTGAGACTCCTTACTGCCACAAGGACTTCCTCAGACTCCACTACGATGTGTAGAAGTTGTTCGATAAACCTAGGGAGCAGGACAGTGACTGTCTACCTGTTGGTCGCACCGCTCCATCATTATGATGTGATTCTCGGCATGGACTGGCTCGTGGAGATGAAGGCCGAGATCGATTGCGATACTCGGATTGTGACAGCACGTGGACTTGACGGCACGGTCTTTACTTTCCCAGTGCAGGTCAGTTGGTATTACAGCATCAGTAGCTACACTACCCTATTAGAGCAGGTTGATGGTCCGACGTTGGGAAATACGCCTATGGTTCAGGATTTTGCAGGTATGTTTACGACAATTCCTGGTTTGCCTCCTCGGCACGAGATCGACTTCACCATTGATCTTACGCCTAGTGCGACACCTATCTCATTGCCGACTTATCGTATGCCTCCATGTGAGATAGAGGAGCTGAGGAATCAGATTGATGGGTTGCTAGAGAAGGGTTTCATTTGACCTAGTGTATCTCCTTGGGGTGCACCCGTGTTATTTGTGAGGAAGAAGGATGGTTCTCAGCGATTGTATATTGATTACCGCAGATTGAACCAAGTCATGGTGAAGAACAAGTATCATTTGCCCAGGATAGATGATCTGTTTGATCAGTTGAGGGGAACGAAGTATTTTTTAAAGATTGATCTGCAGTTAGGGTATCATCAGTTGCGCGTCAAGAATGAGGACGTGCAGAAGACAGCTTTCAGGACTTGCTTTGGGCACTATGAGTTCCTTGTGATGTCGTTTGGTCTTACAAACGCACTAGCCGTGTTCATGGACTTGATGAACAGGGTATTTCGGTCATTCCTGTACCGATTCATCATCATGTTTATCGATGACATCTTGATATATTCTAGGAGTCGGGAAGAGCACGAGGAACACCTGAGAGCGGTGTTTGATACACTCAGGAAGAATCAGCTGTTCGCGCAATACAAGAAATGCGACTTCTAAAGGAAGAAGTCAAGTTCCTGGAACATGTGGTGTCTAAGGATGGGATAGCAGTGGACCTTGCTAAGGTAGCCGCAGTTCAGGACTGGAAGCAGCCTGGTTCGGATACCGAGGTGATGAGCTTTCTTGATCTGGTGGGCTATTATCGAAGATTCATTTGGGATTTCTCGAAGATTGCCAGACCGTTGTCTCAGTTGACACGGAAGGATCTGAAGTTCGCTTGGAATGAGAAGGCGGAAACAGCTTTTCAGGAACTGAAGGACAAATTGACGTCCGCCTCTGTGCTAGTATTGCCAGAGCAAGGGGTCAAGTACACTATATACACTGACGCGTCTCAAGTTGGTTTGGGCTGTGTCCTTATGCAGAAGGACAGGGTGATTGCGTATGCCTCAAGACAGTTGAGGAAGCACAAGGAGAATTACCCTACACACGATCTTGAATTAGCAACGGTCATATTCGCATTGAAGCTCTGGAGATATTACTTATGGAGAGGAGTTCGAGCTTTTCTGCGACCACAAGAGCCTTAAGTATATATTCACTCAGCGGGACTTGAATATGAGACAGTACCGATGGATGGAGACCTTGAAGGACTTCAAGTTCGAGGTTTCCTACCCTCCTGGCAAGGCCAACCTTGTGGCAATGCGTTGAGCCGCAAGAAGGCTATAGCATTTGCGGCTCCGCTGATGATAGCAGAGTAGGATATGTTGGAGTTCGTGGGGGACTTCGAGCAGAAACTCATAGTGGAGGAGCCATTTGAGAGTGTCACGTACATTCGTGTGCGGCCATTAATTGATGACAGGATTATTGAGGCTCAGAAGGGCGATGAGCGGTTGGTTGAGCTTCGAGAGCAAGCTAGCGACGCCAGGGACTCCGAGTGGAGAGTTGGCACTGATGGGGGCCTACGTTATCATGGCCGCCTATTCGTCCCCGACATTCCTGACTTAAGACAGGAGCTTCTCGAAACTGCCCACAGATCGAAGCTTGCGATGCATCCTGGTAGCACGAAGATGTACCAGGACATGAGGTGATCGTATTGGTGGGACAACATGAAGACGCATATAGCAGAGTATATTTCCCGCTGTCTCACGTGCCAGCAGGTCAAGGAAGAACATCGCCGACCTCCTGGACTGCTTCAGCCCATGCCCATAACTGAATGGAAGTGGGACTTCATCTCTATGGATTTCATATCGGGGCTGCCGAAGAAGAGGAAGGACATGATTCCATCTGGGTGATTGTGGATCGATTAACCAAATCGGCTCATTTTCTCCCTATCAGAGTGACGAACTCTACAGATGACTTAGCTAGGTTGTACATCAAAGAAATAGTGCGTCTGCATGGAGTTCCCTTGGAGATTGTGTCGGACAGAGACACGCGATTCACATCTATCTTCTGGACTCGTATCCAGGAAACGATGGGTGTGAAGTTGAAGTTTAGTACTGCGTTTCACCCACAGACCGACGGGCAGACAGAGCGGGTAAATCAGATTTTGGAGGACATGTTACGGGCCTGTGTCTTGGATTTCAAGGACAGTTGGGATGACTGTCTTCCTTATGCAGAGTTCGCGTACAACAACAGCTTTCAGGCGAGTATTGGTATGGCTCTATATGAGGCCTTGTATCGTCGTCCTTGCAGAGCGCCGCATTGCTGGGCTGAGGTTGGCGAGCGCAGTTTGATTGGGCCGGAGTTAGTAGAGGCGACCTCAGAGAAGATCGACATTATCAGTCGTCAACTTCTTACGGCCTAGAGCAGACAGAAGAGTTATGCCGATATGAGGCGGCGACCACTTGAGTTTGAGGTTGGAGATCACGTATTCCTCAAAGTTTCCCCTATGAAGGGAGTCCTTCGGTTTGGGAAGAAGGGGAAGCTTACGCCGCGATTCATTGGCCCATTTCAGATACTTGATCGAGTGGGAGTAGTGGCATACCGTCTTGATTTTCCCACTCCACTTGCGGGTGTGCATAACATATTTCATGTATCCATGCTAAAGAAGTACGTCCCTGATCCTTCACATATCATCAGATGGGAGCAGGTACAGTTGAGCGAGGATGCTACGTATGTGTTGCGCCCGACGCGTATCCTTGACAGGAAGGAGCAGGTGTTGCGTAGCAAGGTCATCCCACTTGTGAAGGTATTGTGGCCGCATCACACTGAGGAAGAGGCTACTTGGGAGACAGAAGCCGAGGTTCGAAAGAACTACCCTCAGCTTCTCGATGAGTATGAAAAGGTACTAATTTCGAGGATAAAATTTTTCTTTAAGGGGGGTAGATTGTAACAACTCGAAAAATTCCATACAATGACCCGAGTACCACCTTAGGCAAAAATCCCTCAGGACCAAATCCTTTAAAAATTAGACGAGGACTAACTAGTGTTAAACTAGATTGCATACGAAATCCGCACGAATCACTTTAAATACGATCTGTAAGACCCAAAACTTGTGGAATCGTTGACGCTACATTACCCTAAAATCTAGGATCAATCTCATTACCCGTCTGTTCTCGGGATTACATAGAAACTCCGTATTAGATCTGGACCGCACATCAGAAATCCGAATAATACGAGGTTATAGAATTAGGACCGCCTTGCTGGGCTTGATAATCATCTCGGAGATCACATCCAGATAGTGTCCCACGACTATTCGCTTGAGCCCGGAGCGATGAGTGTGAGAAAACCTGGTTTTCTTTAAAAATTAAATCAAATTTAAGTAATTCGAGACTTGATGTTTGCGGGCCAAATATAAGCAATCAGATCATCGGAATCTGACCCAAATACACCCTCGGATCAGGAAACATTTCCCATACATGTCTATGTATTTGTAACCCTGATCGAGTTTCTGTAACCGTTGAACTGAAACTGGTCCGCCACGTGCGATCTGGAAACCCGATTGAAATGAAAACTTAACTCGACCTAGATCCATAGTCAGTGAGCTTAAGTCCGACCTTTGGCTCAAGGGGGGCTTCAGAAGTGCTCCGTTGAGACGGAACAAGCTCACTTTGGATATAACCTAAGTATACCTTGACCTTGGGTCTATTTTGGTGATGTTTTAGGCTATATAAGGACCTTAAACACTCTCTCATTCAGCCCATACGAATTTGAGAAAACCCTAGGAGAGAGAAGAGGGAAAAGAGAGAAAAAGTGTGAGAGAAGTGGGAGGATCTCCCTGATACTCTACCCTGCCACTATACGAGCTTAACTACCTCCTTTTAATTGCTTTCCCGACTATTACAGCTTCGTTTCTAGGTAAGAAACCCTAACCCTAATATGATTTAGGGTTTCGATTGATTCAATTAGCGAAATAGCTAACACTACTTGTGCTTTAGGCCGTTATACTGTCGTGGAAGAAGCCTTAGCATTCCTACCAAATTTATTACGCATCTACGGCGTAAGGTGCGGACTTTAGATGTATAGGTTATGGTTTTCAACGCTTTCAATGTCAGATAATGGTAGATTCATGATCTGGGTGTTATTGTACATGCACGATCTGATGTTCGTTTTGCGTTTCAGTTGCGTATGCAATTTATGGCAAATTGTGTATTTAGTATATTTGTAGAAAGTACCGTATACGTACAAATTTTGAAAGTGTGTTTGCCATGATTAATTATTGTATGAACATGCTATATATGTGTATAATACTTACTTGGCAAAAGGGTTCGCCCTAATACATGTTTTTTCTAGTATACGCTATGTATGTTAAAAGAATGTATTCTAAGTGTTTGTGAAAATGTTTGTAAGAGTAAGTACTTAGATGATTGTGCTTTAGGTAGGTGTTGAGATAGGATTCTCAACTAACTTAGAGATGTATATGATTTCCACCATGTTGGTTGTTTAATTTAACCACTTACTTATAAAATATGTGTTTGTATTTCCTGTTTATTTTGTGCTCTATGACATGCTTTATGACATGCTTGTTAACATGCTTGAAGTACTTTGTTTATCCTGCTTTACTCTAGATGTTTCTGGTTAAGGATTGATTGTGATTGGGGCTATGATTATAGTCTAGGCAATTGGTAACAGACTTGAGTTCGTGGTTGAGAGTCATTCGCCACGTAGGATGTGTTTGACGAACCCGAGTCGCACTTCGATTGGCGACACTGGTTAGGCCACGCGAAGTGTTTATGCACTTCATGTCGTTCACAAGTGGAATCCCGTTAACCTTGGTACCTCGATCCGGTAAGACTCATGAGCCCGGCATGGTGGTATGGGACACCGTGTTCGAGCTATCGCCCTACGTTGGGGCGATGTGCCTCCGCGTTGTTACCAATGAGCAACCCAGACTCGTGAGCTGAATATGGTGGTATGGGACACTGTATTCGATCTGTCGGCCTACACTGCTTTGATGGGTGATGGGGGAGTAGTGCAACGATTCCATGTAACAGACCTGACAGCCCTGACCATATCCGGTGTAGTGACCTCGAGCATACTCTGAATCTGCGAAGAGGCGACGAGCCTTCCCGTATTAAACAGAGTATAAACTAGGCCTGTATTGATAAGGTGATGGGGGAGTGGTACAACAATCTCGTGTAACAGCCCTGACAGCCCTTGCAGCGACTTAGAACCACACTATCGTATGAGATTATCCAGGATTGACGACCCTAGAATGGATCATTGTTTGGGAATGATATAAGGGAGGTACCTTAGTTTCCCATTACTGATGTTTGAAATGGACTAATAGCAACTCGGTAATCATGCTCATCATCGCATTGCATGTGCCTGGAAGATGTGGATCACTGAGGGATGAACGCATGCCGCGGACGTAAGATGGTGCCGTATAAGGGTGGTTAGGCGAGGGGCATGCATCACGACTGCATTTCATACTTGAATTAACAAGAGTACTTAAGGTTGTTGATTGTACTGCTTTATCATTACTGCTTGACTGATTTGATTACACGTTAACCTATGCTTTATTGTTCCACTGAGTTAGCTACTCACTCCCACGTTACGGGATGGTGTTCTGGACACCCACTAGACTCTGTCTTAGATGCAGGTACCGACGATTCACAGGAGGCTGACCCTGATTACTATGATGATCAGGATGAGTTCTCCTACATGCAGTTCTCCGGCGGCTTTGCTTAGGCTATCAGATTGACGGCGTTATTGGGCTACCATGACAGTTGGACTATTCTTCTGACATTTTATTTTTGATTCAGTACATGTATATGATGACTCAGTGAAGTAATCATACTTTGAAGACAGATCGAAATCGTTTTATTTTTATACACATCTATATACATCTTTCAGTCTTCCGCTTGCGTTTTATACATTGATTTGGAGTATAGATTACTGTTTTGGTATAATCTCACTCGTGTTTATTGCACTAACACAGACAACATGTAATCATCATTATCTATGTTGCGTAAGTGATGTTCTGGAACTCGAGAGTTGAGTTGCTACTCGACCCTCGAATTTCAGGGCGTTACACATAATTGTGCATTTTCAGCAAGTCTGTCAAAGTAATCCCACACATCATCGACATTTTTATTCATGAATTTCCCATTGCACATTGTCTCAACTAATTGGCGCATGGAAGATGTCAATCCATCATAGAAAAAGTGTGTAATGCACCCCGTTTCAAAACCGTGTTATGGGCATGTTGAGGCACAAAAAATATCTCATTGTAGTGGTCAGAGAATTCCATGATACAAGTCTTTTCCAGGGTTGCATAGTAGGT
Source organism: Magnolia officinalis (assembly GCA_021015155.1). Lineage (NCBI taxonomy): Eukaryota > Viridiplantae > Streptophyta > Magnoliopsida > Magnoliales > Magnoliaceae > Magnolia > Magnolia officinalis. The sequence continues at coordinate 35,123,115 of JAJHSJ010000008.1, forward strand.
ATTTTGGTAAAAATCCATGTCCGAGGGTATTTTGGTAAAAATCAATGTCCAGGGGTATTTTGGTAAAAATCCATGTCCGGGGTATTTTGGTAAAAATCCATGTCCAGGGGTAGTTTAGGTATTTTGGTAAAATTTTATATCCAGGGGTAGCTTAGGTATTGTGGTAAAAGGAATTGAAAAGGGTAGTTTGGTAAGAAAGAGTGCACAGGTGTCATTGTAAGGGAGAGAGACTGTACACCACTATTTAAGAGAGCTTGGTGGACGCCATGGTTTAAGTAAAGAGGATGTCCATATGTGAAGGAATGAGTGGTGGTGATCATCACTCTGTAAGAGTGGTGGGGCCTATAAATACCCCTCCCCTCTTCATTTGAAGGGTGGGATCAGTTCCAGGACATGAACAAATGGAGAAGAAGAAGTGAGGAGAGAGAGAGAGGTAAGCAGTTGCGCGACCCGCGCAACGGAAGAAGCAGTTGAGCGATCTGCACAACGGAAGAGAGCCCTTGCGCGATTAGCACAATAGAAGACAGGTGAACTGAAGTTCTATCCGATAGAAGGTTCCCATTGTGCGATCCGCGCAATGGAGGAAAGCTCTTGCGCGACCGCGTAGAGGAAGAAATGGTTGCGCGACCCATGCAACAGGGAAATTAGTTGCGCGACCTGTGTAACAGGGAAATTGGTTGTGCGACCCATGCAACAGAAGAGTCTGTTGAGCGACCCGCGCAACGAAAGGATCTGTTCCACTACCCGCGCAACGTGTTCTTGAGAAGGTTTTCACATTTCAAGGAGGAATGACCTGAAGGATGCTCAGAGCTGATTTGAAGCCCGAGATTGGCTGATCGATTCAGCAATTCCTCTAAGTATCTAGGAGATGACCAAAATAGCGCCGGAATACTGCCAAAATTTCTATCTCCTTGGATATTGGCTGATCGATTCAGCAATTCCTCCTAAGTATCTAGGAGATGACTGAAATGGCGTCGAAATGCTGTCGAAATTTCTATCAGACTATCTTGTCTACTTCGATTAATTGTATTTTGTTTTCAGAATCAAGGAAATTCGAGGATGTAAATGGACTCAGAATAAATGTGATCAATGTTCTCTCATTCTTTCTTTGTTATCGTTGAATAAAATCCCCCAAATCGAATGCAATTGTTTTCTTGTCGAAACAAAATGGCGACTCTGCTGGGGATTGATTATTCAATGGTAACTTAGAGAATATTCAGAGAACATTTATCACTTTTTGGCATTGGTGAAGATGCCAAAATGGCGACTCTCAGTGGGAACATCCTCCCCTTCATCTCTAAAAGCAAAGTACAATTTTATTTAAATAAAATAACTAACATTCTGTTATGAATGATAGGTATACCGTAACGACCTTTCTCCCGACTAACGTGGTTATCTACTCTCATCCAATGGATTTCCACCAAAAATATCAGAGAAGATCAAATCAGTTGTGTAACGACCTGTAAATTTTTGTACATTGGGTCGAGTACCACCTCGACCAGAAATCACGTAGGATTAAATCCTTTAGAAATTTAACAAAGTTAACTAAGTACTAAACTCGGTTAGCCATGAAATCCGTTGGGATCGCTTTAAATACGATCTGCAAGACCCAAAACTTGCAGAATTAGTGACTCTAGGTTACCCTAAAGTCTAGAGCCAAACTCATTACCCGTCTGCTCTCGGGAATGAAACGAAACTTCGTATTAGGTCTAGATCGCACATCGGGAGTCCGATTAACACGAAGCTAAGGAACTAGGACCGCCCCACTGGGCTTGACAATCATCTCAAAAATCAGATGATTCCGATGTCCCACGGCCATTTTTTCGATCCGGAGCGAGGGAGTGTGAAAAACACTAATTCCATCCCAAAATAAATATCTGGAATAGTGATCTGGCATCATTCGGTTGCGCGGTAGTATTAAGCAACCTGACCGTCAGAATCAGACCAAATTTCACCCTCGGATTAAGAAAAATTTCAGGAACATTTACATGTACTTGGAATTTCTAATCGTGGCCCACTGACCGTTGAACTGAAAGTGGTCCGCCACGTGCGATCTGGGAATCCGATCGAGTCGAAAACGTAATCCCACGTAGATCCATAGATGGTGAACTTAAGTCTGACGTTTGGCTCAAGGAGGGCCACCAGAACCTCCCTTTTGAGCTGAAAAAGTGGCGAAATGCCTATATATGCAGCCACCCTTGAACCTGAGTCTATTTTAGAGATGTTTTTGGCTATAAAAGGGGCTTAGAACAGCCCCTCTCACAGCCATACGAATTTGGGAGAAAAACCCTAGAGAGAGAGAAAGAAAAGAGAGAGAAAGGATTGGAGTTTGTAGCCGATCTTCCTCCTGCTGCTTCCACTCATCACACGGCCTACACCGCCTTATTCCAGGTGTTTTCCCGGCGGTATCCATCCCATTTGAAGATAAGAAATCCTAACCCTAGGTCTGATTTGAGGTAGGATCGTTATAGGTTATGAAAGAGCTAATCGATTCCGCTCTTTAGGCTAGGAAACTCCCGTATACGGAAGCTCTACTACCCTTGCTTATTTGTTGGAATTCCAAGGGCCAAGGTGAGGACTTTAAGTGTATAAGTTACGTTTTTCAACGCTTTCAATGTCAGATAATGATAGATTCATGATCTGCGTGTAAATGCACATGTACAAAGTGCTTTCCGTTTCCTGTTTCGATTAACGTTGTAGAATATGGAATTTCACATACTCTAGATATACGTAGAAATACCATATACGTATTTGTTTAGGAAAATGGTTGACATGTTTATTTAATGTATGATTATATAACATATGGATAAAATACTAGTTTGGCGAAAGGAATCGCCGAAATACATGTTCGTGTGTAAATGCCTAGTATGTTGAAATTGTGTATTCTAGAAATACCGCATATGTGTGGATTTTGGAAATGCAATTGTAATGATTATTTGCTGTATGATTATGAGATACATGGGTAAAATACTCACGCGGCGTAGGGACAGCCCTAACATGTATTTTGTTAACATACGTCATGTATGTTGAAATAGTGTATTCTAAGTACTTGTGTAAATGCTCGTGTGTGTAAATGGTCATGTACTAGTGCCTTAGAGAGGTGCTGATATGGGATTCCCGACTCCCTTAGAGACATGTAGGATCCCCTCCATGCGGTGGTTCGCTAGAACCACTCACTTGTAATGTGTACGTAATTGTATCCCTATGTGGATAGTGCTTTACTACATGCTTTAGAACATGCTTTACAACATGCCTTACTCCATGTTTTACTTCATGCTTCATAACATGCCTGCTAACATGCTTGTATTGCTTGTTTATCATGCTTTACTCCACATGCTACTGATGGAAACTGTTTGAGTTTGGGACTATGTCTATAGTCCAAACATTCGGTACCAGACTTGCGGTTGTGGCTGAGATTCATATCGCCACAAAGGACGTGTCTGGAAAACCCGAGTCGTACTTCGATTGGCGATAGTGGTTGGCCACACGGAGTGCTTTTGCGCTCCATATCGGTCAACTTGTGGTGCGCTCGAGCTAGTCAGGCTCGTCAAGTAAACCGACATTGTATGTGTGTTCACCTTGTGTGGTCGCTACTGCTTGAACCTAGGGTACCAAACTTACCAGTGGCTATCCCGTTTAACCATGGTACCTCGATCCGCTAAGTCGCATGAGCCGGGCATGGTGGTATGGGACACCGTGGTCGAGCTGTCGGCCTACGCTGGGGCCTTGTGCCTCCCCGTAGTGACCATTGCGCAACCAAACTCGTGAGCCGAATATGGTGGTATGGGACACTGTATTCGAGCTGTCGATACTTACGGCGAGAGCCGAGTACGGTGAGACCTGTGCTCGTGCTGACGGGCGACGAGTCCTCCGTAGTATCATCGAGTACACTCCAAGGGTCTGTGATTGGCGACGAGTCTTTCACAGCAACTAGAGTGTGAGTTGAGCCGAGTACGGTGAGACCTGTACTCGAGCTGACGGCTAGTGATTGAGCCGAGTACGGTGAGACCTGTACTCGAGCTGACGGCCAGCAATTGAGCCGCATACGGTGAGATCTGTATTCGCGCTGACGGGTGACGAGCCCTTTGCGATGCCTTCACTACGCTTCTCAAACAATAATATCGTATGAGAATAACTAGGATTGACGACCCTAGAATGGATCATGTTGGGAATGATACAAGGGAGGTACCTTAGTTTCCCAATACTGCTGTTTGAAAGGGACTAATAAAAACTTGGTAATCATGAGCATCATCTCACCGCATGTGCTTTGTAGATGTGGCGCACTGAGGGAGTAAGCATTCGCGAACATAAGATGATGTCGCTTGAGGGTGGTTTGGCAAGGGCATACAGCATCATGTCATATCATTTTTGCACTTAACAAGAGTAGTTAGAAATGTTTGATTTGTACTGCTTTATCATTACTGCTTGATTAATTTGATAACATGTTAACTTATGCTTTATTGTTCCACTGAGTTAGCTACTCACTCCCACGTTACGGGACGGTGTTTGCAACACCCACCAGACTCTGTCGCAGGTGTAGATGGCGCCTTGGTTCAGGAGCCGGAGCCCGACTTTGATGCGGACCAGGAGGAGTTCTCCTTTATGCAGTATTCTGACGGCTTTGCTTAGGCCGGCTGCATCGCAGGATTTTCAAGGCCTCTCTTGAGGATTGTTTTTTTATTTTTGACTTAGAAACGATACATGTATATTGGTACTCAGTTTGTACTCATACTCTGGAGTTCAGAAAATTTTGTTACTTTACCTACTTTGAATATAAAATTTCAGTCTTCCGCTTGGCTTTATACAATTGAACTGGAGTATGAATTACTGTTTTGGTATAATCTCATTCATGTTTATTGCGCTAACTCAGACAACATTTAACCAGCATTGTGTATGTTGCATAAGTGATGCGTTGGAACTCGGGAGTTGAGTTCATACTCGACCCCCGAATTTCAGGGCGTTACAAGTTGTTATCAAGGACAGACGATATCAGGGTTCGATCTACCAAGTATGGATAATAAGTCAATCATGTGAAATGTTACGAGGTGCGGTTTTACCTCACTCACTCAGTTCATCTTCCTCGATGGCATCAGCAATGTAGTTTTCACTTTCCCCTGTGATATCAGTACATTTGAAGGGTATAGAAAAGAGAAAATTTGCCAGCAAATGTTGATCAGTCTGCATCAGATGAGCATGTTACTGAAGAAATCCCCAACTTTCCAATAACAACCACCATGAGCAAAAGTAAACCTTGAGGAAAACCTTCAGATGAGAAGTTAGTAAGACTGAATCATACGCTGCTCGCTGATAAGTAAACGAGTTAATTAATGAATTAACGAATTCATTAATCAATAGAGAATCCAGGGGGGCATCGCTACAAGAATAGAAGAGAAAAGTGTTAAGAGGTAAGTAGAAAGCATCAGAGAAAGCAAAGTCTGTTGTGATTAAGAGCAGTGAATTTCGTGTAATGGACGGAACAATCTCTGTTTCGCCAATAGCTCAAGAAAATGAAGGAGGATGGAGAATAGTAACATCTAAAAGTCAGAAAGTTTGATCAACTTCCGCAAGAAGCATCATCTCGCCAAGTACTGGGTCGATTATGCGAAGTCTCGTAAGACACAGTCCTGCTTCAGTCATATAATCATCTCATTCAAGAAAAACAGAAAGGCCTGTTACTCCAAAAGGTCTTCCGATACCGTTAACTATAACTATAAAGACATCCTCCACAAAATCACTACGAGTTCAGAAAAACAAAGGAAAGGCGACCGTAATCAGCGAATGTTCACTCGCAGCACCTCCTTTAAAAGATTTTACGCAAACTCATGCATTGAGAATTCCACGATTTGAGTTAGTTCTTCGAAGCGACAGTACGCTGGTTTCAAATCAGATAATAGTTCATCTTCTTCAATAGCATCAGCAGCGCGGCGCTCGCTTCCTGCTTCAATATTAAGACAATCGAAGTATAAAGAAACAGAAAGCCCGTCGACAAACATTAATCAGCTCGATCAGTTTTTGCTAGATGAGCATGTGGCTGAAGAAGTCCCGAATATTCCAACAATGATTGCTGTGAACAACATTAAACCACAAGTAGAAAGACCACAACCGCAAGCGGTTAGATTTCAAAAATATATCCTAATATTACTCAGAATATAACGCAGGAAGAAATTCGGCAGATGGTTATCGAGTCTACTCATCTAGAGAATGCACAAAGTCAGAATAAAAGGTTTCAATATCAGATACTGTATCCCCTTGAAATAGAAGATATGCCATTTCCCACCGATTTCAAACACCCGGACTTTCAGAAATTTAACGAGAATGGATCACCAGAAGAGCATATGATGCATTTCATAGAAAAGATGGGAAATTTCTCTAGAATTCCATAATTTTGTCTGTAATTATTCAGATCCTCTCTGACAGGAAGATCTTTCAGATGGTATTCGGGTTTAATCCCAGGATCTATTCATACCTGGGAACAAATGCAGGATGCTTTTATGTCAAAGTTTTTCTCTTCGGACCAAGAAGTTAGTTTAACCGAATTGGCCTCTATTCGCCAAGAAGAAAATGAATCAGTTGAAGAATTCATCAGTCGATGGAAGGACTTGGCAGCATCATGTCAACATCCTCTGCGGGAATCAGAACAAGAAGAACTATGTTTAGAAAACATGAGACCAAAACTGGCATGCCACCTGATTAATAAAGATTGGAGAACTTTTCGTGACTTTTCTACGAAAGCTTATGCTCTTGAAAAGATGATGGGAAGAGTGTCTACTTTTAAGACAAGATCAGCCCACATTACTCAGAAAGAAGAAACTAAAGAAGATTATCAGAATGTTGAAAAAGACAGTGATGAAGAAGATAGAAATGGTCGTATGATTATAATGACATATAAGAGGTCCAGGCAAAATAAAGATCATATGAAGTATTCGTTTGCAAGAAAAGACATACTCCTTATGCTGAATCAATTGTTGGCTATGAAGAGTATTGAATTACCTCGGCAAAGACACCTCAAAGAAATCAAAAAAATAGGAGGAATGGATTGTTGCCATTGAAAGTGCCCTGGTTTGTCAAGTTACATTAGTGTTGAGTCAAATTGTCTACAGAGCCTGATAGGAAGATCAATTCAAGCGTCTGCCTCAACCGGATGTGTGCAAGCTCACCACAGGTAAACCTAAAGCCTCACATCCCATGACCCAAAACACCAAGTGAATAAAACCCATAAAAATAAGTTAGAAATCATAGGGTTTTAAGGTGAGAAAAAAATTTTCAAAATAGGAAAATCTCTAAGTTTTTCTTGCCTTGTCGATTTTATCGAAACACCCTCGATATGATTGACCTGCTCTGTCAATGTCCTCAATACCTTAACGATATTATCAAAGTAAGGACCAAAAGTGTCCAGCAATTAAATATTCATCTGGACGGATTTATCGATCTATCGATGCACCTATCAATATCATCGATATAAAGACTAAAAGTGTCCAGCAACTAAATACTCATCTGGACTGATTTATCGATATATCGATTCTCCTAACGATATCATCGATATACAAATCTCGAGCACATCGAAAGTGGCTCGATAAGATCGACAGGCAGATTCTCGACGCCCCTATTTTTTAATGAAAATCTCAAATTCCTTCGACATATCGATGATCTTCCGATTTGATCTGAAATCAAATATCGATAATATTGGAAGTCCATCGATGATATCGATCGAGGGCACGCATTTCTTATAGCAGATATTTCAGGTTGTTTTTAACTATGATCGGGGGCCCTTCGATAGAATCGATATTCAAATATCGATGATATCGACACCAGGTCGATTGCATCGAACAAGGTCATAAACCGTCCAGCAAGCTTAAAGAAAAATCCGCTAGATTTATCGATGCCTCGACTCTGATCTTGATATATCGACATTCAAATTCCGATGATCTCGATGGTTCCCCGATCATTCATGAAATCCTGAAATATTTCAAAGTCAAGTCTCTCTCATTTTTCAAGTGTCGATGGATCGAACCTGTCATCGATGGAATCAGAGTTCGAAATCCGATGACATCGACAATAGTTTCGATTCATCGACCAACTGGCAAAAGTTTAAAAAGCATATGACATTGAGTTCGAGTCATTGAACAGACCATCGATGTTATCGAGAGTATACACTTAATGATATCGAACCTGCTCAATGATATCGAACTCTGTCATAAATGTGAACGTTTTATATCCGTTGGAACTTTTGGCCTATATATAGAGGACTTGTCTTTTGTTGCTGTGAGAGAAAGTAGATAAAGCTTTTGTGTGTTTCAACTTATATCTTATATCCAAAGCCCTTTCTCTCAAGGGAGTTCATCCTCCAATCCACCCTCATCATTGATATTCAATAGAGTGGATTGGGGAATGAACTTCCGTATTCAAGGATCCTCCAGCTACTACCTTAATGGAAAATCATTAAGCTGGGATACCTTGAATGCATAAGATTAGAATCGCTCTATCTTCCTAATAGGAAAATATTTTGAGAGCAGGATTCCATCTTGACCTTGACCCAACTCGAAGCCAAGTATTGGTGTATTATTTTATGTTGCGGATCAAGGGAGTAGAAGACTCTTCATCAACAAGGAGGAGGTGATCTTCGGCATTGTGCTAAACGGGACTCATTAACTTATTTGTAAGTATCTTGAGTCCAAGAGGACACTTGTGATCATTCCTTTGTAGGATTGGGTCTTAAGTGGTTCTCACCCTTTAAAGTCCTCAAGGAGGTCTCCGATGGGAGTGTATGTGGTGGGTGCGTTGTGTGGACCCTTGCTCCGTGGAGAGCATAAACATCTGGTTAGGAGTGAACCAGTAAAACTCTGGGTTTGAGGTAAACCGTGTAAAACCACGGGTTTGAGGTGAACAGTGTAGAAACCTCCAATAGGGTCTTATGGAAGATCTTTGGCCAGTGTGCCTAAAAGTGGGTGCGTTGTGTTGACCCTTGCTCGTGAGAGCATAAACAGTCAGCCTCAGTGTAGGTTGTAAAGGTTAAAGGTGAACCTGAGTTAAAACCTTAGGTTTGAGGTGAACCAATGTGAAACCTCCTTAGTAAAATCCGGTACACTCAAGGGTTAAGTGTGGTTATCGGGAGTGGAGTAGACTTATCGTCGAACTACTATAAAATGACTGTGTTTGAGATTGTTATTCTTATGATTGTGTGATTCGCTTTAATACTTTCACATCTGCATATTTGATCACATCACACACACCTACACAGTCATATCCATCATAAGCTAGTTTGCATACTACTTACTTTTAAAATAGTTTGTGATTGGATCCTCTACCGGGCTTGGAAGCCAGTAGAGTTATGCTTGAGTTATCCTAATATATGTCTGTTGTTAGGATTAGTGTAATAGGATTTTAAATATACCATAAAAACTTTTAAAAATCCTATTCACCCCCTCTAGGATATATTGACATATCCCGACTTCAACTAAAGCGGTCTTCACCGCAATTTCAGCCATTATCACCGTAAATTTGGACACCATACGGAAAATTGTAATTCCCTCAGGAAAAAGCTACAAAAGATTATCGATAAGAGAGAAATTGTGATGAAAAGAGCATGACAGAAAGAGAAAAATGGAGAAAAATGACAGAAACTCGATAAAGAAAACTCTGGGGGCATCCGCGTAATTGACAAGATCGTGTTGTTATAGCCTAAATACTCAAATGAAAAGAAGCGAGTCAGGCAAAAGACATAAGGTCGCAATAAAAAGCATATTCATTGCAGATATGCAGATATGCATTCCAATACCTACCAGTTCAGGAGATGATCACTATTTTGATTTCGAAAGGTATCGGTACGGTACTTCCAAAATCAAAAGGGGGCAAGACAGGCTTTCAAGCATATCAAGTCAATGCCAAAGCAAGAAAGGTGAGTAAGAAATTGTGAAGTATATTTCTCATCATAGAATGTTTTTTTTTTTGTGTACATGAATAAAATGCAGGCTTTCAAGCATATCAAGTCATCACCAAATGCGAAACGCTAATGACAATCACCAAATGTAAAGCGTTAATGACAATCGCCAACGCCAAATGAAAAGCGTCGATGATTATCGCCAAAATTAGTAACTATCGCTGCTCACCTTATTAAAATTGTTATTATCGCCAAGCTGATACTCTATCTTAACCATAAGCGTTGTCAGAACATATCAGCAATGGCGATGTATCAATTATTGATTCATTATTCATAGCAATGAAATAAGCAGTAGAATAAGCCTAAATTGGTCAACCACACAAATCTTATGACAGCGATGACAAGTGATCATTTAAGGCAGCCTAGCCAAGCCTATATGGCCAACTACGCATAAGACCTACAAAGCTTTAACAATTTAAAAAGCCCTAAATTGGCTTGCCCGAAATCAGCGATAAACTATTTTGCTCCTTGAGCCCTGCACGAAATCGGCGATAAAATATCTTGCTCCTTGAGCCCTGCCCGAAATCGGCGGTAAACTATCTTGCTCCTTGAGCCCTGCCCGAAATTGGAGGTAAACTATCTTGCTCTTTGAGCCCAGTGTCAAGTCCAATTCAGTCAAATCTGGTCGTCCAGTTCAGTCAAGTCCAATTCAGTCAAATCTGGTCGTCCAGTTCAGTCAAGTCTGGTCGAGTTAAGTCCAGTTCTGTTAAGTCCTGTCCATTTAAAGTATGGTCAGTCAAAGTACACTAGCACCATTGCTCAAAAGCATCAATTATGCTTAAAAGCATCAACTACGTGTAGCATTCAAAATGCTGCAGATGCACATTTCAATTTAAATATGCTCAAATATGTGATTGCCTGAATTTTTAAATATTGAGGAAGCAATATATGCAAAAATGCATTTCTTTGGAATCAGGTTCAAATTACAGCGACAGTAAATGCCTTCAAGATATTGGCAATTATCTATTCAAAAAGTTCAACTCTTTGAGGCCAATCAATATATTGACAAAAGCCGTAAGGTCTTTTCATTTCTAGCCTTCTTGATGAATAGAGAAATATTATCGCACAAGATTCCCAAAAGGCGACAGAGAATAAACTAGTGAAGGATTATTATTGTAACGACTCGAAAAATTCCGTACAATGGCCCGAGTACCACCTTGACTAGAAATCGCTTAGGATCAAATCCTTTAGAAATTTGACAAAGTTAACTAAGCGCTAAATTAGATTAGCCATGAAATCCGCTAGAATCGCTTTAAATATGATCTGCAAGACCCAAAACTTGTAGAACCATTGACGCTAGGTTACCCTAAAATCTAGGATCAAACTCATTACCCGACTGCTCTCGGGAGCACATTAAAACTCCGTATCAAATCTAGACCGTACATCGGGAGTCCGAATAATACGAAGTTATAGACTTAGGACCGCCTCGCTGGGCTTGACAGCCATCTCGGAAATCAAATCCAGACAGTGTCCCACGGCTATTCGCTTGAGTCCGGAGCGAGGAGTGTGAGAAACATGAAAATAATTCTAAAATAAATCAGGATTTATGAAATCTGGCATGTGACGCTTGCGGATCAGTATTGAGCAACCTGACCGTCAAAATCTGACCCAAATACACCCTCGGATCAGGAAAAATTTCATATACATGGCTGTATACTTAAAATTTCAGATCGAGGTCCGCTGACCGTTGAACTGAAACTGGTCCACCAATTGTGATCTAGAAACCCTACTGGAATGAAAACTTAATGGTACCTAGATCCAAGGTTAGTGAGCTTAAGTCTGACTTTTGGCTCAAGGGGGCCCGCCAGAAGTGCTTCGTTGAGCTGGAACAGGCTCACTTTGGTTATAACCTAAGTATACCTTGACCTTATGTAAGTGCTATGGTCTCATGCTCCTTTGGTTGCCAAATTTTGTTGTGTCAAAACATCTATCTGTGTCTTGTGCTTGTATGGTGATTTATATGTATTCAAGACACTGCATAAACACTTCATGACAATGGATGTCTTTAAGAAGCTCTAATGTTGAAGTTCAAGAAGCTACAATGTTGAAGTTCAAGAAGCTACAATGTTGAAGTTCAAGTCTTAAGAAACAACTCAGGAAATGACTTCAAGATTTATAAGCAACGCATGAAGTAGTTTTCACCCTGATGAAGATCTCAAGATTAAAACTACAACAAGTTCAAGATCTCAAGCCTGATATGGTTCAAATATCTACATTCGTTGAATGGTTGAAGTTCAATGTCCATATGACATGGTTCAGGTTTGACTGACCTTAGGTTGACCTTATAAGTAGGTCACTTTGGATACATAAATCAAATGTTTATTTTACATAAGTTTGGTCTATTCTACGACCAGTCCTAGCTCCTGTTCGACCAGTCCTAGCATTGGTTCGACTAGTCCAAGAAATTCCACGACCAGTCCTAAGTTGTTGAAGATTTTCATAATTTTTTGGTACATCCACGACCAGTCCTGGAGATCCTTCGACCGGTCGTAGGTGTGTCTTCGACTCATCCACGACCAGTCGTAGAGCTACGACTCAAAGTCCAGCAACCTAATCTATGGTCCTACGACCAGTCGTAGAGAGCTACGACCAGTCGTAGGTGACCCACGACCAGTCGTAGGCTTCCCACGACCAGTCGTGGAACGACTTTCAAAGATCGCGCTCAATATTTCAAATATCCGTTAGAGCTACGACCAGTCGAAGGTTTCTAAGACCAGTCGTAGATGCGATTTTTGCTTCTATAAATTGAACACGAAATTCAGAGTTTTCACAATTCAACTCGATTCAATTCAAGAAATTTCAAGTGATCACTCTGAGATAAGTCTGTGTTTATTTTAAGCTACATTGTGCTTATTTAATATTCCTTTTTGCTAGCTTATTTAATTTGATTTTGTTTATGTATTCCAATCTTATTTGAAAAGAAGAATTACCGTATTCCTTCTTCTTGGAATCAAAATCAAATATAGCTACGCCCAATTAGTTAAAATCTAAAATCTATTAGAATTTAGAACCATATTAAAGTGAGTATTGGAAATTGAACTTTGACATTCAATCATCTACTCCGATTGGTTCTACCGGGCTGCTACGAAAAGGAGAAATCCAGGTATTTTACAATTCTGTAAAATTTCATTACTTTTGGTTTTGTTTGAGGTTAAGCCAGAAAAATCTCATTATATTGGTTTTGTTTGAGGTTAAACCAGAAAAATCTCATTGTATTGGTTATCTGAGGAGAGCCAGAAAACTCAGAAAAGAGGGGTTTTTGAATTGTGTAAGCCCGAGTGAAAAAGACACAATTGTAAAGGTTTTGGGTGAACCTGTGAAAACCTATTTGATAGTGAACACTAATATCCCCTGTGTGAGGATATTAGGAGTGGAGTAGCATTCTGTGTGGCTGTTGAAAGACAGTTGGTGTACACACAGGCGAACCACTATATTTTTCTGTGGATTGAATGCTTGCTTAATTTTCATATATTTTATCATTCAATTGTGTGGAATGTACAAGTGGATGTGAATGTTGTAACAATTTACATTTCAAGCAAGTGTGGGGATTGTTGTAATAATTTAGATCTATATTTTTGCATTTAATTTCAATTCCTTGCTATTTCATTTATTTCTATTAAAATTGAGTCCTTGATCCAAAAGATGTTCTAGAAATAAGGTTGTCCTACCATAAGCCCTTGTTTATTATGGTGTAAGGTTGTCCTTAGAACTGAATTTGTATCAATCTCTCAATACTTATTTATCAAGGTGATTTGATGTCAGCATTGTGAATTGATTTATAATTGTAAGGCTATTGGTTTACTTTATTTTCGCTGATTTTATTTTAATTTGGCATAGTCCTATTCACCCCCCCCCCCCCCCTCCTCTAGGACATATAGCTTGGCCTTTTCAAGTGGTATCAGAGCCTAATAGCTCATTTTTTACTTTTTATTTGGATTTATTTCCTGAGCTAACGATCTAAGCTATATAAAAAGATGTCAAATTTTGATAGCCTTTCAGTTACTAGGCCTCCACCCTTTGATGGCTCCAACTATGCCTATTGGAAAGCCAGAATGAGGATCTTCCTCAAATCAATGGAGGAAAATGAAATGTTTATGGACTTTTACACTAGATTGAATGACATTGTAAACTCAATGTGGGGTCTTGGTGATAAGATACCAGAAAGTAAAGTGTGTGCAAAAATACTACGCTCTCTTCCTGAACGGTTCAATTCTAAGGTAACCGTAATCCAGGAACTTTGTGATACGGATAATATGAGGGTAGAAGAATTAGTTGGTTCTTTACAAACCTATGAATTAAGTTTTAAAGCTCCTAAAGGTAAATCTATTGCTTTGAAGTCATCTAAAAGTATTACTCAAGAAAATTCAGATTCAGAAAAGTCTGAAGATGATATGGCCCTTTTGGCGAAAAAGTTTTATAAGATTTTCAAAAGTAAGAAAAGAGTCGACTTTCAAAAGGCAAATGAAAAGAAACGTTCTAAACCTAAGTCGAAAACTTGGAAGTCTTTGAAAGATAGTCAATGTTACAACTGTCAAGAATATGGGCATTTAGCAAACAAATGTCCTAAAAAGGACAGATCCAAAAGGAAGGGTATGTTGGCTACTTGGGATGAATCGTCTGATTCTGAAGCCTCTTCTGAATCAGAAAATTCAGAAACCGAGTCGGGCAGTGAACTTAAGGCCCTTATGACTCTAGCCAAGTTTACTTTTTCAGATCACGATGATTCAACAAGTGAAGAAAATTTGGATAGTGATCATGAAAATGATGAAGATCTTCAAGATGCTTACAATGCCTTATATAAGACAAGTTGTAAAATTGCTGTCAAACTTAAACTTCAAAAAGAAAAGTTTTTTAAACTCAAAGAATGTTTTGAAACCCTTGTTTTAGAAAAATCTCAAATTTCAGATAGTTTTGAAAAATCAAAGTGTGATCTGGAATTCAAAACCTCCCTGATTGAAAATTTGAAATCTGAAAATAAGAAACTTAAAAATGAAGTATCTTCTCTTCTGAGTTTGAAGGACACATGGAGATATGCCCAAGGTGATCCAAAATTAGAAAAATTATTATCCGGATCAAGAAAATGTGGCGATCGATCCGGGTTGGGCTATGATAAAAACACGTCTCCTAAACAGAAGAATACTCCTTCCAATTTTGTGAAAGGAGAGACTTCTAACTCAAAAGGAAAAGGTACTAGTCAAGTTTTTTCTAAAAATACAAAAACTTTTCAAAAACCCAAAAGCAGCTATATAAATTTCAAAAATCATATTCGAAACCCATTAGCTGAAAAAATTGTTGATTTACTTAAGGAGCTATTAAAATCTAACTCAGTAGGTCACTCTTACAACTGTAAACAAAAGAAAACCTACTATTCTCCTAAACCCAAAACAGTTCTGAAATGGGTTCCTAAGGTTGCCTGTTTGGTTGCTCACACTGCTTTCAAAGCTACAAGCCATTCGAAATGGTACCTAGATAGTGGATGCTCCAGACATATGACAGGCGACAAGGCGCTATTCACCGATCTTAAAGATATGACTGATGGGTCAGTCACATTTGGTGATGGTAGCAACTGTAAGATAATTGGCAAAGGTACGGTCCAACTCTATAACCTTCCCTTATTTAAAAATGTTTTATATGTTGAGGGTTTAAAACACAACCTGTTGAGCATATCTCAAATATGCGATAACAACCATAATGTTAAATTTTCTAATCAAGGTTGTGAAATTATAAACGAAAAGGGTTCTGTAATATTAGCTGGTCGCAGAACTTCTGAAAACTGCTATATAGTAAGCGATGGTAGCTCATCTAAATAAACGTGCTACATGGTCCATACCGATGAGACAGAATTATGGCATAAACGCCTAGGACATGTACACTACCGAAATTTATACAGATTGAGCAAAGGAGAACTAATTAGAGGTCTACCTAAGATGCAAAAAGTAGACAAAATTTGTGGTGAATGCCAGTATGGTAAACAAACTAGGAGCTCTCACAAAAAGGTGAACTCCAATACCACCACAAACCACTCGAACTTCTCCACATGGATCTTATAGGACCAACAAGAACGGAAAGTCGAGGTGGCAAAAAATACATCTTAGTTATTGTAGATGATTATACAAGATTCACTTGGGTTTCATTCTTGAGGGACAAAACAGAAACCCTTGATGAAGTGAAAAAAATTATAAAACGGATTCAAACTGAAAAATGTTCTCAAGTCAACAAGATTCGTAGTGATCATGGATCCGAATTTGAAAATAGCGGTTTTGAGAAATTCTGTAGCGATCAGGGAATATCGCATGAATTCTCTGCACCTAAGACTCCTCAACAAAATGGAATTGTCGAGAGGAAAAATAGAGTGCTTCAAGAAATGGGAAATGTTATGTTAAATAGCATGAAGCTCCCTAGGAATCTCTGGGCTGAAGCAGTGAATACAGCCTGTTACATTATTAACCGTGTTTATATTTGCAAATCTAATAATAAAATGGCTTATAAAATATGGTTTGAGAAAAAGCCTTCTGTCAAATACTTTCGAGTTTTTGGCAGCAAGTGCTATATTTTGCGTGACCGTGAAAATTTGGGAAAGTTCGACACTAAAAGTGATGAAGGGATTTTTTTGGATATTCTTTAAACAGTCATGCATATCGTGTTCTGAACAACAGGACCGGTGTGATTCAAGAGTCAATAAATGTTATGATTGACGATCTTTTGAATTCACCTGTCCCTAGTTCAGATAATGATGAAGTTCTTATACTTGAAAAACAAGAAACTTCATCAAGTGAAACTAATTCTGAATTAAGGATTGTTAAAGATCATCCAACTTCTCAAATACTTGGAAACCCTCTCACTGGTGTGCGCACTCGTAGACAATTAGAGGACATATGTAACTACGTATGCTTTACATCCCAGATAGAACCGGTTAACGTAAAAGAAGCACTTTCGGATGAAAACTGGATAGTTGCGATGCAGGAAGAACTTAATCAGTTTGTCAGAAATGATGTCTGGTACCTTGTTCCTAGACCTAAAGATAAAAATATTATTGGAACAAAATGAATTTTTAAAAACAAATCTGATGAACTTGGAAATATTATTCGAAATAAAGCAAGGCTAGTTGTACAGGGGTATACACAAATTGAAGGTATTGACTATAATGAAACATTTGCCCCTGTAGCTCGTCTTGAATCAATCAGACTTTTTATCTCCATTGCTTGTTTTAGGAAGATTAAAATTTACCAAATGGATGTAAAGAGTGCCTTTTTGAATGGTGATTTACATGAAGAGGTATATGTTGAACAACCTACAGGTTTTGAAGATCCTAAATTTACTGATCATGTGTATCGTCTTAAGAAGGCTCTCTATGGTCTGAAACAAGCTCCCAGAGCATGGTACGAAAAACTGACTAAGTTTTTACTGAGTCATAATTTTCAGATGGGATGTGTTGATAAGACGCTCTTTGTTAAGAAACATAACGATGATATTCTAATGGTTCAAATATATGTTGACGATATTATTTATGGATCAACCTGTACTAACATGACTGTTGAGTTTGCAGATTTAATGAAGTCTAAATTCGAAATGAGCATGGTTGGAGAATTAAATTATTTCCTAGGGTTGCAAGTAAAACAACAACCTGATGGAATTTTTATCTCTCAAACCAAATATGCTCTGAATTTAATTAAGAAATTTGGATTTGAGAATGGTAAAAATTTTGATACTCCTATGAGTACAACTTTGAGACTCTCAAAAGACACTACAGGTAATGATGTGGATCCTAAATTGTATTGTAGTTTGATTGGTAGTTTGCTTTATTTGACTGCTAGTAGACCAGATATCGCTTTGAGTGTTGGTATTTGTGCTCATTATCAATCAAATCCTAAAGAATCTCACTTAACTGCTGTTAAGCAGATTATGCAATATGTCGCAAGTTCTGCTAAACTGGGTCTCTGGTATCCACATGAGACTAGTGTTCAATTAGCCGGGTACTCAGATGCTGACTGGGCTGGAAACATTGATGATAGGAAATCAACCAGAGGTGGTTGTTTCTACATTGGAAATTGTCTTGTTTCTTGGTTTAGCAAGAAGCAAAGCTCTATATCGCTATTAACAGCTGAGGCTGAATACATTGCTACTGGAAATGCATGTACTCAGCTTGTTTGGATGAAACGTATGTTAAGCGATTATGGAATTACACAGGATTCTATGATTTTGTTTTGTGATAATTCCAGCGCTATAAATATCTCAAAAAATCCAGTTCAGCATTCACGTACTAAGCATATTGACATTAGATTTCATTACATTCGTGAATTAGTGGAAGAAAAATTAATATATTTGGATTACATTCCAACCGAGACTCAACTTGCAGACATTTTCACTAAACCGCTCGACAAAAGCAGGTTTAATAAATTAAAGTTTGATCTCGGTATGTGCAATTTAAATTGAATTTGCTTGCTTTGGTGTATCATAATGTACATATGTTTGATGTTTTATTTGCTTAAATTTGAAAATTATTTGAAAAATTGCAAATTTTAGTCGGTACTCGACCAGTCGTGAGTGTACACGACCGGTCGTGATACGACCGGTCAAACACATCCACGACCAGTCGTAAAACTCGTGAATTCACTTTATTTTGGGGATTTGGCTCTTCTTCTTCATTTCCTTTTGTCTCTCCAACGAGCCTACCCTCGACCGGTCGAACCCACCTTCATGATACTTCAAGGTTAGTGGTTCTTTTACAAATTTCTTGTAGATTCTTGTTATTTGTGGTTCAAATTTCACTCTTGTAGAATCCATTTGCTCTTTCATTGCAAGTTTGGGGTTTTCTCTTGAAAAATCTGTTCTATCAAAACCCCACTTCTTCTTTCTTGCATCTTATAGTTTCCTTGAGTCCTCCTTTGAAAATGGATGCTAGGGGTAAAAAGAAAACTACACGTGGTCCCTCTTCATCTAGATCAGCATCTATTGCGCAACGTCATCTTCGCTCTCCCGAAAATGATCCTTCAGATGCTCGGGATTTGCGTATGCGCAATATTATTGTTGAGCGTCCTGTTAATGTTAATCACATTGCTTCCTTTGGTATCCTTCCTCTGTTGGAATCTGTGGGATGGGATAACATCTTACATTGGGGTGGAGCTGCATACCAGTCCATTGCCCAATCCATGTTTGCATATATTTATGATTCTTCTCTTGAGAATTTAACCTTTAAAATTGATACTCAAGAAGGATTTTTTCAGTGGATCGACATTTGATTGCTCACCTTATGGAAATACCTGTCAATGATGAGGGCATTCCGATTCATATTTTACATGACAAACTCTCAGAATCTGAACGAAAAATGCTTACTAGAGATTTGTGTAATTTGGATGTTCACTGGACTCATAAAGGTCATGCACTTCCCTTAAGGTACTTGTTACCCAGACACAGAGTGCTTCACAGGATTTTCATCTCAAATCTATATCCACGTTCTGGTAATAAAACCGAACTCACTGCTTTCATGGTTCGTGTTTTGCACTCTGTCATCTCTGGTGTGAAAATCTGTCTACCTTCGTTAATTTGTCACTCCATTATTTTGTCTCGTCACCATCCAGGTCATAGTGATATTCCCTTTGGTTATTTGATGACTATGCTCGCAAATCATATGCTCGTGGCTATGCCTGTTAGAGAAAAACCCATCCATCATCTCCCTTTTAATAATTCCAATCTTAACAAGATGAATTTAGAATTGATTCCTGGCCAAGTGGATGCTGGTAGCAGTGGTGCTGAAGCAGGAAATGCAGATCAAGCTGGTGATCTTCCTGAAGATGTGAATATGGATGATTTATTTGAAGAACTTGAGTCAGACTCGGCTAATGATCCTGACTTTCAGCCTTCTGATTTTGATGAGAGGTTGAATTCTCTTCAAGAACAGGTGGCTCAAATTCGTGTTACCCAAGACACTCAATTTTCTTATTTACGCAAGTATATGAGGCGGGTTGCTAGGGGTTTACACAAAATTGATCCATCTAATCCTGCTCCCTCTTCTGGATCTGACTAAATTTTTATTTGGTCTGTAATAACTAATATTGTTCTTTGGTTTTAGTCTGAACTTTGGATGCTTACTGACTTTTTGTTGAATTATGCACTATGCTCTCTTGCATATATATTCCATCTCCTATTTTCCTTATCCTTGCTGCCCTTCCTCCTTTGTCATTTTGTGTCAAAAAGGGGGAGAAGTTTTGGGTGGCTTTGGCTTTGGTTGGATTTAATGATTATGATTAGGGTCTATGTAAATATGGATGTGCTGCTATTACTCAGGGGGAGTTAAGCTTCTCAGGGGGAGTTATCCTACATATTGCTTATGATGTCTATATAAATGGTGCATGATTCTCTATTTGAACCTGTTGTGCCTGTACGTCTCTTATTTCTATTGGAAGTATTATTTATTTGGGTGTTTTGTCACAAATTTGACAAAGGGGGAGATTGTAAGTGCTATGGTCTCATGCTCCTTTGGTTGCCAAATTTTGTTGTGTCAAAACATCTATCTGTGTCTTGTGCTTGTATGGTGATTTATATGTATTCAAGACACTGCATAAACACTTCATGACATTGGATGTCTTTAAGAAGCTACAATGTTGAAGTCTCAAGAAGCTACAATGTTGAAGTTCAAGAAGCTACAATGTTGAAGTTCAAGAAGCTACAATGTTGAAGTTCAAGTCTTAAGAAACAACTCAGGAAATGACTTCAAGATTTATAAGCAACGCATGAAGTAGTTTTCACGCTGATGAAGATCTCAAGATTAAAGCTACAACAAGTTCAAGATCTCAAGCCTGATATGGTTCAAATATCTACATTCGTTGAATGGTTGAAGTTCAATGTCCATACGACATGGTTCAGGTTTGACTGACCTTAGGTTGACCTTATAAGTAGGTCACTTTGGATACATAAATCAAATGTTTATTTTACATAAGTTTGGTCTATTCTACGACCAGTCCTAGCTCCTGTTCGACCAGTCCTAACATTGGTTCGACTAGTCCAAGAAATTCCACGACCAGTCCTAAGTTGTTGAAGATTTTTGGAATTTTTTGGTACATCCACGACCAGTCCTGGAGATCCTTCGACCGGTCGTAGGTGTGTCTTCGACTCGTCCACGACCAGTCGTAGAGCTACGACTCAAAGTCCAGCAACCTAATCTATGGTCCTACGACCAGTCGTAGAGAGCTACGACCAGTCGTAGGTGACCCACGACCAGTCGTAGGCTTCCCACGACCAGTCGTGGAACGACTTTCAAAGATCGCGCTCAATATTTAAATATCCGTTAGAGCTACGACCAGTCGAAGGTTTCTAAGACCAGTCGTAGATGCGATTTTTGCTTCTATAAATTGAACACGAAATTCAGAGTTTTCACAATTCAACTCGATTCAATTCAAGAAATTTCAAGTGATCACTCTGAGATAAGTCTGTGTTTATTTTAAGCTACATTGTGCTTATTTAATATTCCTTTTTGCTAGCTTATTTAATTTAATTTTGTTTCTGTATTCCAATCTTATTTGAAAAGAGGAATTACCGTATTCCTTCTTCTTGGAATCAAAATCAAATATAGCTATGCCCAATTAGTTAAAATCTAAAATCTATTAGAATTTAGAACCATATTAAAGTGAGTATTGGAAATTGAACTTTGACATTCAATCATCTACTCCGATTGGTTCTACCGGGCTGCTACGAAAAGGAGAAATCCAGGTATTTTATAATTCTGTAAAATTTCATTACTTTTGATTTTGTTTGAGGTTAAGCCCGAAAAATCTCATTGTATTGGTTTTGTTTGAGGTTAAACCAGAAAAATCTCATTGTATTGGTTATCTGAGGAGAGCCAGAAAACTCAGAAAAGAGGGGTTTTTGAATTGTGTAAGCCCGAGTGAAAAAGACACAATTGTAAAGGTTTTGGGTGAACCTGTGAAAACCTATTTGATAGTGAACGCTAATATCCCCTGTGTGAGGATATTA
The DNA here is from genome assembly GCA_021015155.1 of Magnolia officinalis. Lineage (NCBI taxonomy): Eukaryota > Viridiplantae > Streptophyta > Magnoliopsida > Magnoliales > Magnoliaceae > Magnolia > Magnolia officinalis. Next base: position 35,145,022 of record JAJHSJ010000008.1, read on the forward strand.
GGAGTAGAGTAGCATTCTGTGTGGCTGTTGAAAGACAGTTGGTGTACACACAGGCGAACCACTATAACTCTTTGTCTTGTGGATTGAATGCTTGCTTAATTTTCATATATTTTATCATTCAATTGTGTGGAATGTACAAGTGGATGTGAATGTTGTAACAATTTACATTTCAAGCTAGTGTGGGGATTGTTGTAATAATTTAGATCTATATTTTTGCATTTAATTTCAATTCCTTGCTATTTCATTTATTTCTATTAAAATTGAGTCCTTGATCCAAAAGATGTTCTAGAAATAAGGTTGTCCTACCATAAGCCCTTGTTTATTATGGTGTAAGGTTGTCCTTAGAACTGAATTTGTATCAATCTCTCAATACTTATTTATCAAGGTGATTTGATTTCAGCATTGTGAATTGATTTATAATTGTAAGGCTATTGGTTTACTTTATTTCCGCTTTTTATTTTAATTTGGCATAGTCCTATTCACCCCCCCCCCCCTCTAGGACATATAGCTTGGCCTTTTCACCTTAGGTCTATTTCGGTGTGTTTTTAGGCTATATAAGGACCTTAGAACCCTCTCTCATTCAGCCATACAAATTTGAGAAAAACCCTAAGAGAGAAGAGAGAAAAGAGAGAGAAAGTTAGAGAGTTGTGGGAGGATTCTTACTACCCTCTTTCCCTGCCGCTACACAAGCTTCACCACTCCATTCTCATCACTTTTCCGGCGATTCCGACTTCATTTCTAGGTAAGAAACCCTAACAATAATCTTTTTTGGGGTTGTGAAGGTTGTAGGTTATGAAATAGCTAACCTATTTCATTATATAGGTTACCAAACTGTCGAATATGGAAGCTTAGCAAACCTATCGGATTCGTTACGATTCTACGATAAAAGGTACGGACTTTAGGTGTATAGGTTATGGTTTTCAACGCTTTCAATGTCAGATAATGATAGATTCATGATCTGCATACAATTGCACATGTACAAAGTGTTGTCTGTTTTTTGTTTCAATTAAATACAAAGAATATGGAATTTTGTGTATTCTAGGTATTTGTAGAAAGTACCGTATACGTATAAATTTTGGAAATGTGTTTGCCATGATTATTTGCTGTATGAACATATTATATATGTGTAAAATACTTGCTTGGCGAAAGGGGTCGCCCTAATACATGTTTTGCTAATATACACTATGTATGTTGAAATAGTGTATTCTAAGTGTTTGTGAAAATGCTTGTGAGAGTAAGTGCTTGGATAATGGTGTCTTAGGTAGGTGTTGAGATGGGATTCTCAACTACCTTAGAGACATATATGATTTCCTCCATGTTGGTTGTTTAACTTAACCACTTACTTATGAAATATATGTGTTTGTATTTCCTGTTTATATGGTGCTTTATAACATGCTTTATGACATGCTTGTTAACATGCTTGAATTACGTTGTTTATTATGCTTTACTCATGCTCTGAATAAGGATTGATTGTGTTTGGGACTATGATTATAGTCCAACAATCGGTACCAGACTTGAGTTCGTGGTTGAGATTTATTTCGCCATGTAGGATGTGTTTGACGAACCCGAGTCGTACTTCAGTTGGCGACAGTGGTTAGGCCACGCGAAGTGCTTATGCACTTCATGTCGTTCAGTTGATTGTGCGCTCGAGCTAGTCAGGCTCGTCAAGTAACCCGATATGTCTAATGTATGTTCACCATGTTTGGACGCTACTGCTTGAACCTAGGGTACTAAACTTACCAGTGAAATCTCGTTAACCATGGTACCTCGATCCGCTAAAACTCATGAGCCGGGCATGGTGGTATGGGACACCGTGGTTGAGCTGTTCACCTACTCTAGGGCCACGTGCCTCCCCGTAGTGACCAGTGAGCAACCTTGACTCGTGAGCTGAATACGGTGGTATGGGACACTGTATTCGAGCTATCGGCCTACACTGATTGGTGACGAGCCCTTTGTAGTGACCTCGAGCATACTCTGAATTTGCGGTGAGGCGACAAGTTTTGCTGCGGTGTATAGAGTATGAACTAGGCCTGTATCAATTTAGTGATGAACCGTTAAAAAGGTGATGGGGGAGTGGCTGTAACGAATGCGTGTAACAGCCCTGACAGCCTTTGCAGCGCCTTAAAACCACACTATCGAATTAGATTATCTAGGTTTGAAACCCTAGAATGAATCATGTTTGGGAATGATACAAGGGAGGTACCTTAGTTTCCCAATCCTGCTATTTGAAATGGACTAATAACAACTCGGTAATCATGCTCATCATCGCACTGCATGTGCCTGGAAGATGTGGAGCACTGAGGAATGAAAACATGCCGCGAACGTAAGATGGTGTCGCATGAGGGAGTATGTGGTGAGGGCATGCATCATGACTGCATGCATACTTCCATTAATAAGAGTAGTTAGGAGTGATTGATTGTACTTCTTTATCATTACTGCTTGACTGAATTGATAACATGTTAACCTATGCTTTATTGTTCCATTGAGTTAGCTTCTCACTCCCACGTGGGGACGGTGTTGTACACACTAACCAGACTCTGTCTTAGGTACAAATGAGGTGACGACTCAGGAGGCTGAGCCGGACTACGACGAGGACCAGGACGAGTTCTCGTATATGTAGTATGTTGGTGGCTTTGCCTAGACTGCCTGGATCGACGGGACTTACAGGGCTTACTTCTCTAGTTGTATTTTTTGACATTTTGATCGTAAAAACAGATATATGTATATGGTGACACAGTTGGGTTCATACTCTGGAGATTAAGATGGTTTTGTTTCTTTTACATACATATATATACAGTTTCAGTCTTCCGCTTGCCTTTATACAATTGATCTGGAGTATGAATTACTGTTTTGGTATAATCTCACTCATGTTTAATGCACTAACACAGACAACATTTAATCATCATTATCTATGTTGCATAAGTGATGTTTTAGAACTTGAGAGTTGAGTTGCTACTCAACCCTCGAATTTCAGGGCGTTACAATTATTCTCTCCCAGACAATATAAAGATTCAGATATATTCTTTGGATTCATTGAAAGAGCAACAAAAAAAAACTATCCAAACTTCAGGAGTATCTGCAGGCTTCACTTCGGAAATATTATCTTCTGAAGAAATCTTTATGCGACAATGATCGGGAAAGGGGGCAGGATTTATGTCTTCAAAAGTAATCTATGCCTTGATCTTTCTGATAATCTCTTATGCACGGAGGAGGAATTTATATACCGAGAATTATGAAGCATGATTCAGTGTGAACGTTCAAAAGTTGCTTCTATATAAAAGCCCGATTATATAGTCTAATGTCGTAACTCCTCATTGATCTAACAATGATATTGCAAGTCTCCAAGTACCAGATCTGATGAAGACAAAGAACAAACGGAATCATCATCAGTAACTTCTATGTTCTTTGAAAAGCTAATAAGCGAAAATTGAAGGAAAACTTGTCTATATTTCAGAATCAGCAAAGATCCCAGGAAAAGTTTATGAAGAAATGCGAACACAAACTAGAAAAGACTCGATGAAAGACTCAGCGGTTGAATCTTTGGAGTTGGAAATGATATTTCCAAAAGTGCGATATAATGGGCAAAAGAATGCAATGTGAAGCACGATGACAGAGCGAATATCACAATCAGCCTAAACGAGGAGAAGTTTTCAATACATATTTCAAAATTATCAAGGCTTCTTAAGGCTAAATTGAAAGAATTATAATGTAATGAGATACTAATTCTGATTAATTTGGCAGGAAAGATTATCATTCAAAAAGCTTGGGTTATGCAGATCATGAATAAAGGAAACAATCGAAAAAAGTTGTTGCGGCAGGATCAGTATTAAAGAGCAACTCTATAGACACTGAATTGAAGGAAAGAGTCGCTGGAGTTGATCAAAGAGACCGTTGCAGCAGCAGCGGTGTTGAAAGAAAGTTTTCTGATCAAATTGCTCAAAGACGAAGTCATCATAGCTGTTGCAGAGATATGTTTCGATGAAAAGAGAATTTTATCCTCTCTAGTGAAACATCAGCTCGACATTACGTGCTGGGGACATTCAAGTCTTCCGTTCGAGCGCAATCATTCAGGTCTTCCGTTCGAGTGTAATCGTTCAAATCTTCCATTCAAACATGATCACCTAAGTCTTCCGTTCGAACGTAATCATTCAAGTCCTCCGTTCAAACGTGATCAATCAAGCCTTTCATTCAAATATGAGCATTCCAGTCTTCTGGTCAAATATGAGCATTCCAGTCTTCTGGTCAAATATGAGCATTCCAGTCTTCCATTCAAGTATGAGCATTCTAGTCTTCTGGTCTGGTATGACCATCCAGTTTTCCCTACAAGCATGATCATCCAGTCATCCTTCAGTTGCAGTTCATTCAAGTTCTTCGGGCGGAGGAAGATCGATCCTCCATTTGATTTCAGGAATCAATCAAAGAAGGATCGAGGAGGCATCTGTTGAGGCACAAAAAATATCTCATTACAGTGGTCAGAGAATTCCATGATACAGGTCTTTTCCAGGGTTGCATAATAGGTATTTTGGTAAAAATCCATGTCCGGGGGTATTTTGGTAAAAATCGATGTCCAGGGGTAGCTTAAATATTTTGGTAAAAATCCATATCCAGAGGTAGTTTAGGTATTTTGGTAAATATCCATGTCCGGGGGTATTTTGGTAAAAATCCATGTCCAGGGGTAGCTTAGGTATTTTGGTAAAAGGGATTGAAAAGGGTAGTTTGGTAAGAAATAGTGCACAGGTGTCATTTTAAGGGAGAGAGACTGTACACCACTATTTAAGAGAGCTTGGTGGACACCATGGTTTAAGTAAAGAGGATGTCCATATGTGAAGGAATAAGTGGTGGTGATCACCACTCTATAAGAGTGGTGGGGCCTATAAATACCCCTCCTCTCTTCATTTGAAGGGTGGGATCGGTTCTAGGACATGAAGAAATGGAGAAGAAGAAGTGAGGAGAGAGAGAGGTAAGCAGTTGCGGGACCCGCACAATGAAGGAATGTCGTTGCGTGACTCGCGCAATGGAAGAAGAGTTGCGCAATCCGCACAATGGAAGAGAGCCCCTACACGATTTAGGTAATAGAAGACAGGTGAAGTGAAGTTCTGTCCGACAGAAGGTTCCTGTTGTATGATCTGCGCATCACCCCTAATGAAAAGCAGTCGATAGGCAAATTCAAAAGTTTATACTTGCGGTCACTACGGGAAGGCTCGTCACCTCAGCGTAGGCCGATAGCTTGAACACGGTGTCCCATACCACCATGCCCGGCTCATGAGTTTGGGTTGGTCACTGGTCACTATGAGGAGGCTCGTCACCACAGCGTAGGCCGACAGCTGACCACGGTGTCCCATACCACCATGCCCAGTTCATGAGTCTTAGCGGATCATGGTACCATGGTTGAAATGGGCTTTTACATCAGTAAGTGGTACCTTAGATTCAAGCAGTGATGTCCATACAAGGTAAACACACAATAGGCCAATCTGTTTGTTTGGTAAGTTCGATTGGTACGAGCACATGTTGACTTAATCGACATGGAGCACATAAGCACCCCTTGTGGCCTAACTGTAAGTGCTATAGGTTATAGTCCTTTTTATTGTCAAATTTGTGGTGCCAAAGACACTGTATGTATCTTGTTATGAAGCTTTCAAGTTCAACCTCAAGATCTCAAAAAGCTTTCAAGTTTGAGCTACATCGAGACTTCAAGCTTTAATGCTTTCAAAGGTCACTCATCTTTAAGTTTCAATGTCCTTACTTCACTATTGAGGTATGACTTACCTTAGGCTGACCTTTAGAGTAGGCCATCTTGAATACATAATCCATATGTTTTATATAAGTGAGTTTGGTCTGTTCTAAGACTAGTCCTAGACTTTATTCGACTAGTCCTAGCACTGCTTCGACCTGTCTAAAGATTTCCGGGATTAGTCGTAAGTTTGTTGCAAAATTCAAAAATTTTCTGTTAGGCTTCAACTAGTCCTGGGGACTGTTCGACTAGTCATATGAACAGTGTCGACTGCTTCTTCGACCAGTCGTAGACCTACGACTCAAACTACAGCGTTGAAATTCGGCAAGCTTCGACCAGTCGAAGGAGACCTACTACCAATCGTGAAACTGCTTTATCTTATCGTGCCCGAATTTTCAAATTTCTGTTGGATCTACGACCAGTCGAAGACGTGTTTTGCTCACCTATAAATAAAGCACGAATCTCAGAATAAATGACACCACTTAAGCAATTCAAGTTAATTTAATTCGGCCTTCTGAGAGATAAGTCTGTGCTTCATTCTAGCTAAGTGTGCATATTTAATATTCTCTTTCTTTAGCTTTGTTAATTGATTTTGTTTCTTGCATTCCAATCAAATCTGAAAAGAGGAAGTTTTTATTTTCCTTTTTCTGGAATCTAAATCAATTAAAGTTAGCCTATTTCTTTTAAGTTAAAATCTATTAGAACTTAGAACCATTATATTGTGAGTATTGGTGTAACGACTCGTAAATTTTCGTGCAAAGACCCAAGTACCACCTCAGGCAGAAATCGCTTAGGATCAAATCCGTTAGAAATTTGACAAAGTTAACTAACTGCTAAACTAGATTAGCCATGAAATCCGTTTGAATCGCTTTAAATACGATCTACAAGACCCAAAACTTGTAGAATCATTGACGCTAGGTTACCTTAAAATCTATGATCAAACTCATTACCCGACTGCTCTCGGGAGCACATTGAAACTCCGTATCAGCTCTGGACCGCACATCGGGAGTCCAAATAATATGAAGTTAAGGACTTTGGACCACCTCGCTGGGCTTGACAACCATCTCGAAAATCAAATCCAGACAGTGTCCCACGGCTGTTCGCTTGAGTACGGAGTGAGGAGTATGAAAATACTTGATTTTCTTTACAAATAAATATCTCAAATAGTAATCTGGCACGTGTCGCTTGTGGACATTTTGTAAGCAACCAGACTGTCAGAATCTGACCCAAATACACCCTCGGATCAGGAAAAATTTCATAAACATATCCATGTACTTGGAATTTTAGATCAAGATCCGCTGACCGTTGAAATGAAACTAGTCCGCCACGCGTGATCTGGGAATCCCACTGAAACAAAAACTTAACTCCACCGAGATCCAAGGTTGGTGAGCTTAAGTCTGACCTTTGACTCAAGGAGGCCCACCAGAAGTGCTCCGTTGAGCTGGAAAATGGTCACTTTGGTTATAACCTAAGTATACCTTGTTCATAAGTCTATTTTAGTGTGTTTTTAGGCTATATAAGAACCTTAGAACCCTCTCTCTCACAGTCATACGAATTTGAGAGAAACCCTAGAGAGAGAAGAGAGAAAAGAGAGAAAGTGGGAGAGAAGTGGGAGAAACTCCCTACTACTATTCCCTGCCGCTACACAAGCTGCACCACCCCATTCTCATCGCTTTTCCGGCGATTCCGACTTCGTTTCTAGGTAAGAAACCCTAACCCTAATCTGTTTTGGGGTTGTGAAGGTTGTAGGTTATGAAGTAGCTAACCTATTTCATTCTATAGGTTACCAAACTGCCGAATACGGAAGCTTGGCAAACCTACCTGATTTGTTTCGATTCTACGATAAAAGGTGAGGACTTTAGGTGTATAGGTTGCAGTTTTCAACGCTTTCAATGTCAGATAATGATAGATTCATGATCTGCATGCAATTGCACATGTACAAAGTGTTGTCTGTTTTCCGTTTTGATTAAAGATGAAGAATATGGAATTTCACATACTCTAGGTATTTGTAGAAAGTACCGTATACGTATAAATTTTGGAAATGTGTTTGTCATGATTATTTGTTGTACGAATATATTATATATGGATAAAATACTGATTTGGCGAAAGGACTCGCCCTAATACTTGTTTTGCTAATACACACCATGTATGTTGAAATAGTGTATTCTAAAAAGTACGGTATACGTATAAATTTTGGAGATGTGTTTGCCATGATTATTTGTTGTTTGAACATATTATATATGCGTAAATTACTTGTTTGGCGAAAGGACTCGCCCTAATACATGTTTTGCTAACATACACTATGTATGTTGGAATAGTGTATTCTAAGTGTTTGTGAAAATGCTTGTGAGAGTTAGTGCTTGGATGATAGTCCCTTAGGTAGGTGTTGAGATGGGATTCTCAATTACCTTAGAGACGTATATGATTTCCTCCATGTCGGTTGTTTACTTTAACCGCTTACTTATGAAATATATGTGTCTGTATTTCCTGTTTACATGGTGCTTTATAACATGCTTTATAATATGCTTTACGACATGCTTGTTATCATGCTTTACTCTACATGTTCTAAATAAGGATTGATTGAGTTTGGGACTATGTTTATAGTCCAGACAATCGGTACCAGACTTGAGATCGTGGTTGAGATTCATTTCACCACGTAGGATGTGTTTGACGAACCCGAGTCGTACTTCAGTTGGCGACAGTGGTTAGGCCATACGAAGTGCTTATGCACTTCATGTCGTTCAGTTGATTGTGCGCTCGAGCTAGTCAGGCTCATCAAGTAACCCGATATGTCTAATGTATGTTCACCATATTGGGACGCTACTGCTTGAACCTAGGGTACCAAACTTACCAGTGAAATCCCGTTAACCATGGTACCTCGATCCGCTAAGACTCATGAGCCGGACATGGTGGTATGGGACACCGTGGTCGAGCTGTCGGCCTACGCTGGGGCCACGTGCCTCCCCGTAGTGGCCAGTGAGCAACCAGTCTCGTGAGCCGATTATGGTGGTATGGGACACTATATTCGAGTTGTCGGCCTACACTGATTGGTGACGAGCCCTTTGTAGTGACCTCGAGCATACTCTGAATTTGCGGTGAGGTGACGAGTTTTGCCGCAGTGTATAGAGTATGAACTAGGCCTGTTTCAATTTAGTGATGAACTGTTAAAGAGGTGATGGGAGAGTGGTGTAACGAATGCGTGTAACAGCCCTGGCAGCCTTTGCAGCGACCTAGAATGTAACAGCCCGGATTTTTCCCAACCTGTAATTAGACGTCCTTAGGCGATGGGTCAATCCTAACACAGGTTTAACTTCTCAAACACTCAATTAAAGCCTCAAATCCCTTTTCAAACCATTTTCTTCACAAATCCCACCCTTCACTACCTTGTTCTTTCAATTTTTCTAAGCACTTTCATCCCAGACACTATCTTAAACTCACTAAGTAGTATAACTTGGATCACTTTATATACAAACTACAAGGTTCTAAGTACCACCTCAGACCGATATCACTCAGGACTAAATCCTTTAGAAATTAGGCGAGAATTAGCCAGTGTTAAACTAGAGTGCCTGTGAAATTAGCACCAATCACTTTAAATACGATTTGCAAGACCCAAAACTTGAAGAATCATTGACGCTAGGTTACCCTAAAATCTAGGATCAATCTCATTACCCGGCTGCTCTCGGGAGCATCTCGAAACTCCGTATCAGATCTGGACCGCACGTCGGAAGTCCGATTAAATCGAAGTTAAGGAATTAGGACCGCCTTGCCGGGCTTGACAACCATCTCGGAAATCAAATCCAGACAGTGTCCCACGGCTGTTCGCTTGAGTCCGGAGCGAGAGAGTGTAAAAATACTTGTTTTCATTACAAAATAAATATCTTGAATAGTAATCTGGCACGTGTTGCTTGCGGATCAGTTTTAAGCAACCAGACCATCAGAACCAGACCAAATTACACCCTTGGATCAGGAGAAATTTCATACACATATCCATGTACTCGGAATCTCCGATCGAGATCCGCTGACCGTTGAACTGAAACTGGTCCGCCACCCGTGATATGAGAACCCTACTGGAACGAAAACTTAATAAAACCTAGATCCATAGTCGGTGAGCTTAAGTCCGACCTTTGGCTCAAGGAGGCCTGCCAGAAGTCCTCCGTTGAGCTGAAACTGACCCGCTTTGGTTATAACCTAAGTATACTTTGACCTAGAGTCTGTTTCGGTGAGTTTTTAGGCTATATAAGGACCTTAAACCCTCTCTCATTGCAGCCATACAAATTTGAGAGAAAACCTAGAGAGAGAAGAGAGAAAAGAGAGAGAAAGTGTGGGAGATGTAGGAGAATCTCCCTGCCACTCTTCCCTGCCGCTATACGAGCTTCACCACTCCATTCTCGTCGCTTTCCCGGCGAATCCAACTTCGTTTCTAGGTAAGAAACCCTAACCCTAATCTGTTTTGGGGTTTTGATAGTTGTAGGTTATGAAATAACTAACCTAAAGCATCCTATAGGTTACCAATCTGCCAAATACGAAAGCTTAGCAAACCTATCGACTCCGTTACGATTCTACGACAAAAGGTGCGGACTTGGATTCCTGCTTGCCATGACTATCCGTCGTGGGTGTATGCGTGTTATGATTGGGGTAACTCCCTAGTGAAAGGATTTGGCCTTATACCTATGTGATCAACATATGTCATGTATGTTGATGTATGTAATCTAAGTGTTTGTTAAAAACGTTTGAATGAGTAGTAGTTAGTAAATTGTAATGTATAAGGGTGTTGAGATATGCTTCTCAACTCCTTTAACTATGTGTATGATTTCCTTGGATAGCTGTGTGATTAGGAATTGAATATGTACAAACTCATGCCTGTGTTGTGCTTCATAACATGCTCAACTGCTTTTATGATTTTATCTATGTAATGCATATGTTTAAATTCATATTTACGTTGTATGATCCGTCATGGGTGATGGGGGAGTGGAGCAACGAATGCGTGCAACAGCCCTGGCAGCCCTAAACGGATAATATCAGACTTTGATTGTATGATTTGAAATCTTGATCCATTACTGCTTTAACTGTTCTGTAATTGATTGTGTTTGGAGCTATGATTATAGTCCAGGCAATCGGTAACGGGATTGAATTCATGGCTAAGATTCCTTTTCCACGTGAGGTGTGCTCGACGAACCTGAGTCGTACTTCGGTTGGCGATAGTGGTTGGCCACGCGAAGTGCTTATGCACTTCATGTCGTTCAACTTGTTGTGCGCTCGAGCTAGCCGAGCTGTCAAGTAACCCAATCTGTCTAATGTATGTTCACCATGTTTGGACGCTACTACTTGAACCTAGGGTACCAAACTTACCAGTGAAATCCCGTTAACCATGGTACCTCGATCCGCTAAGACTCATGAGCCGGGCATGGTGGTATGGGACACCGTGGTCGAGCTGTTGGCCTACGCTGGGGCCATGTGCCTCCCCGTAGTGACCAGTGAGCAACTAGACTCGTGAGCCGATTATGGTGGTATGGGACACTATATTCGTGCTGTCGGCCTACATTGATAAGGTGATGGGGGAGTGGTGCAACGAATGTGAGCAACAGCCCTGGCAGCCCTTTGTAGTGACCTCGAGCATACTCTGAATTGCGGTGAGGCGATGAGTTTTGCCGCAGTGTATAGAGTATGAAACTAGGCCTGTTTCTGTATAATAATGAATCGTTAAAGAGGTGATGGGGGAGTGGTGTAACCTTTGTGCGTAACAGCCCTGACAGCCTTTCCAGTGACCTAGAAAACACACCATTGTATGAGATTAACTAGGACTGACGACCCTAGAATGGATCATGTTTGGGAATGATACAAGGGAAGTACCTTAGTTTCCCAATCCTGTTGTTTGAAATGGACTAGTAATAACTCGGTAATCATGCTCATCATGCATTGCATGTGCCTGGAAGATGTGGAGCACTGAGGGATGAAAGCATGCCGCGAACGTGAGATGGTGTCGCACGAGGGAGGGTGTGGTAGGGCATACATCATGACTGCATTCATACTTGTATTAATAAGAGTAGTTAGGAGTGTTTGATTTTACAGCTTTATCATTACTGCTTGACTGAATTGATAACATGTTAACCTATGCTTTATTGTTCCACTAAGTTGATCACTCACTCCCACGTTACGGGACGGTATTGTACACACCAACCAAATTTGTTGAGTTTCAGGTGATGGCGATGCTTTGAAGCAAGCCGGACCACTGCTATGATGTTGTGGAGGAGTTCTCCTACATGTAGTTCTCTGTCAGGTTTATGAAGACCTGGTATTGCATTGACGGGGCTATGTGTTTGGGATAGAAGACATTACACTTCCTCACATGTGGTATATTTTAAAACTGTACTTGTAATTATTTAACCTAGTAACATTATCACACTCTGGAGACCCACCACTGTTTTTATATTGTATATATATCTATCACAGTCTTCCGCTTGCAATTTAACTGTCTCTGGAGTATGATATGTTGTTTTGGCTTAATCTCACTCATGTTCAATGCACTAATATCGACAACATTCAATCATCATTATCTATGTTGCATAAGTGATGTTCTGGAAAACTCGAGAGTTGAGTTACTACTCGACCCTTGATTTTTCGGGATGTTACATAGAAACACACCATCGTATGAATTAACTAGGACTGACGACCCTAGAATGGATCATGTTTGGAAATGATGCAAGGGAGGTACCTTAGTTTCCCAATCCTACTGTTTGAAATGGACTAATAATAACTCGGTAATCATGCTCATCATTGCATTGCATGTGCTGGAAGATGTGGAGCACTAAGAATGAAAGTATGCCGCGAACGTAAGATGGTGTCGCATGAGGGAGTGTGTGGTGAGGGCATACGTCATGACTGCATTCATACTTGCATTAATAAGAGTAGTTAAGAGTGTTTGATTTTATTGCTTTATCATTACTGCTTGACTGGATTGATAACATGTTAACCTATGCTTTATTGTTCCACTGAGTTAGCTACTCACTCACACGTTACGGGATGGTGTTGTACACACCAACCAGACTCTGTCTTAGGTGCAGATGAGATGACGACTCAGGAGGCTGAGCCAGACTATGATAAGGACCAAGACGAGTTCTCATTTATGCAGTATTCTGGTGGCTTTGATTAGGCTGCCTGGATCGACGGGATTTATAGGACTCATTTCCTTAGTTATACTTTTGGCATTTTGTTCATAAAACAGATATATGTATATGGTGACTCAGATGGGTTCATACTCTGGAGATTGAGATGGTTTTGTTTCTTTTACATACATATATATACAGTTTCAGTCTTCCGCTTGCCTTTATACAATTGATCTGGAGTATGAATTACTGTTTTGGTATAATCTCACTCATGTTTATTGCTCTAACACAGACAATTGTATGTAACTCCAGATCTGTCGTTCAACTGTATAAATCATCATTATTTATGTTGCATAAGTGATGTTTTGGAACTCGAGAGTTGAGTTGCTACTCGACCCTTGAATTTCAGGGCGTTAAAATTGGACATTGAACTTTGATATTCAAATATCTACTCCGACTTGGTTCTTCCGGGCTGCTACAACAAAGAAGAAAAACAGGTATTTTACATTTTGTATAATTTACTGAATTTGGTTTTATTTGAGGTTAAGCCAGAAAAATCTTAAAGTTGTTGGTTATCTGAGGAGAGCCAGAAAACTCAGAAGTGAGGGTTTTTGAATTGTGTAAGACCTTTGAAAAATACACAATTGTAAAGGTTTTGGGTGAACTTGTGAAAACCTATTTGATAGTGAACGCTAATATCCCCTGTGTGAGGATATTAGGAGTGGAGTAGCATTTTATGTGGCTGTTGTTGAACAGTTGGTGTACACACAGGCGAACCACTATAACTCTTTGTGTTGTGTGAATGTGTGCTTCATTTTCCTAGCTTTAATTATTCATTTGTGGGATGTATGTGGATAAGAATGTTGTAATCATTTTATTTCAAGCTCAGTGGGGAATGTTGTAATAGGTTAGACTTATATTTTCGCAATTTATCTCTTGCTATTATTAGTTTGTGCTTCAGTTTCTCTATTTATTCTAGTAAGGTTGCCCTGCCATATGGTGCATGGTTGTCCTTAGAACAATCAATATTTGAGATTGCATTTGATTCCTTAGTATAGTTTGAATTTGTTTATTCCTCTTCGGTTTGAGTTCTTGATACAAAGACCTTTCTAGAAATAAGGTTGTCCTACCATAAACTTTGGTTTTTGGTGTAAGGTTGTACTTAGAATAACTTTTGTATCAACCTCTCAATACTTGTTTATTGAAGTTGCTTTTCATTTCAACATTGTGAATTAATTTACTTTATTTGGCTATCTCTTTATTAAGTTCCGCTGTAATTATTTTAAATTTGGCATTGTCCTATTCACCCCCCCTCTAGGACATATAGCTTGGCCATTTCACTAACCACTGTTGACAATCGCCATGCGATACGGATTCATTGAGTTACCCAATATGGCAAGACTAATTCAGCCATCTGTACAAGGATTATTACCGATTGCCTGGGCCACGTTGTAGCCCCAATCTTACTCAGATGCAATAGGTAGACACATGTGATAATCATATCAGCATTTAACAAATAGTCCAAATAAATCCCACATTTGAACATTTCATCAAACACATTGAACATGTCACCAAGCACTTGCATTTTATCCATCAATTGCGTAGTGGCAAATATGATTACATGAAAGAAACTATACCTATGATTAAGGTAATTGAGAATCCTATCTTAATACACTTAATGAATACAAATCATCAACATTTTCTCATTCAGACATTTTATCAAACACTTAAGTTATACTTCACCAAATACATAGACTAGATTAGTTACGACATATATTATGACAATTCCTTACACCAAGAGAACATTATGCATACGACAAACATGTATCCTAGATTAACAGTCATGGCAAGCACAAATCACAATTTCATGTTCATTCAAACATTTCAACAAACACATGGGATGCATCTTGTATTCAACATAGTTCACACATGCATAATATATCGGATACGTCGTATCTAAAACAATATAGCAGCAATCAAGTCAGACATAAATCATTAGTTGACATTGAAAGCATTGAAAACCATAACCTAAACATTTACAATATGCACCTTCCGTCGGAATACTGGATTCGAACGCGGTTCGAATTTTACGTTCCCGAAAATAGAACGTCGGGCACCTAAACAATGAAATAGGTAAGCTATTTCGTCGATTACTTTATTTGGATTTCTAAATCAAGATTAGAGTTAGGATTTCTTACCCAAATCGTAACTGAAAATGATTGTGTAGCGAAGTGGGGAGGTGAATCCGTACGTGGAGTAGTGGGAGAGAACCACTGCAGCAATCTCCAAAGATTTCATTCTCTCCTTACTTTTTTCCCTCCTTTTCTCTCCTAAGATTTGGAGAAATTCGTATGGGAGAGAGAGGGGGTGGTTTAAGGGCTATATATAGGCCCAAAAGTGATGCAAATGGCCCCAAGGCCATGGTATACTTAATTTATATCCTTTGGGCAACTATTTTTGACAAACAGGACTCATAGGGAGGCCCACTCCTCACATACGTTGTAGTGTAAGTTCTCTAACAATGGATCTATGTCAGGGTGTGATTTCGGTGCGATCGAAAAATCCGATCGACTGTGGAGGGCCCGTGTCAGATCAATGGTCGAACTTGCTCGATCGGGGCTACAAGTATACGGATATGTGCAGAGAAATTTACTTTTCCCATGGGTGAAGTTAGGTCAAAAACTGACGGTCCGAAATTCTCAATTTTGCACGTAAGTGAATGACCCAATTCACTTAAGTTTCATTTCGTTTTCTAAAGATATTCGCGTTTCTTAAATAATTCATTCAGCGCTCAAGTTGTCCATTTCTGGATACTATCTAGGCTCGATTCCCATGATGGTTGTCAAGCCCAGTATGACAGACATAACCTTATAGTTTCGCAGTCATCAGATTTTCGACGTGCGGTCCAGGTCCGATACGGAGTTTCAATGTATTCCCAAGAGTGATAGACTCTTGGGATTTCTCCTAAGTTTTTAAGGGATGTTGAGTCAATAGTATTAATGGTTTTGGGTCTTGCCATTTGTGGGAATGGTGGTTCGAGTTGAATCCACCAATTATTTAGTTTAGTACTTAACTAAATTTCGCCTTAAATATGACAGGATAAGGTCCTTAGGTAGTTCTATATTTGTTTTGGCATTTTTAGTGACTATATTATTTTAATTATTTTTTCACTAGTTCATCATCAAGTCTACTTTATCTCCACCAAATTATATTAAATTTCGTGTTCTAGAAAAATTCTAAAATTTCTGGAAGTAGCAGTTGTCCGAACTAATAATTTTTGGACAGTTGTCACATCAACCTATCATTAACTATATTAAAATTTTTATTGTAATTTTTAATTATTTTTATATGAAACCAGACTTACAAATATTCAATCTGACTTTTGAATCACCTAAATCGGAGTTATATTGAGGGAGATATGACTTTTTGAAGTCAGCTGAAAATGCAGAAAATTCCAGCGAGGATCCATAGAAATTCGGTGCACCGGCAGCGCGTTGCGCCCCTCTGGTGGTCCTAGTGGTGATTCTGCCACTCGATTCTTGAAACGAATGTATCTTGCAAACCAGAATGAGTTATTCAACATGTAATATATGATTTTGGGGTAAAGAAGCTAAGTTAGCTAAAAAAAACCTAGTTATTTACTAAGATTCCATCAGTTTAATAGTCTAAAGTCCATTTTATTTGTATTTTTACTAACCGGACTACGAAATTTGACAAACTAATATGTGCTTTAATTATAAGCACTTACAATCTCCCCTTTTGTCAATTTCCTGACAAAACAATAATATAACTCAACATAACATATTACAACATCTCAAACAACATAAATCTTTTAAGTTGACACTATTAATCTTGTTACTCCCCCTGATATCATGCATCCGTATCACTCCCCCTGAGCACTTAGTCATATCTGCAAAAATATTGTTCATAGAGTGCATGCAAATATGTGTGTGCTCATAAACAAGAGATATTGATCTCATATCCATATCACAAAAAATATATATATATATATAACATATTTCTCCCCCTTTTGTCAAAAGTTGACAAAGGAAGAAGCAATCAATGAAGCACAATGGATATAAGGAGCAAAAAACATAAGGATTTAGTAGCATAAAATAAGCGTAGTATAGTGTCATATCCAGATGTATGTCAGCAAAAGTAAAAATATATCAAGTTATTACAAACTAAGAGTTTAAGAAAATCAGTCAGAACTGGAGGAGGATGGTGTCGGCATGTCAGAATCACTAATCCTCAGACTCCTGTTGAAGCAATGAAAGTACTTTTTCATGTACTTCATCTGTTGTTTCTGAGTCTGAAGAAATGTTTCCTGGAAACATGTATGTCATCCACCTTCTTCTCTAAACTTTCCAACCTCGCTGATAACTAAGAGGGTTGGAAGTCAGAGTCATCGATATCATCAATTTCTTCCAGATATGCAAATATATCATCCATGTTCACATCTTCTTCATGAACACCTTCTTGATGTCCTCACTGCTCAGGTCTTAGCTCAAGTTGCATCATGTTAATATTAGCATTACCAAATGGGAGCTGAGAGTCCAGTGCTTCAGTTGCAAGGATTTGAACATTATAACATAATGCAATGCAAGTCATGAGATATAAAAAAAGGAATAGATCCATGAAGAGGATGAAGACGGTAATTGATAATATGATAAGTAATCAAAGATGGAAGACAGATACGGATACCAGAAACGACCGAATGAAGAATACACATCATATAGGGAGTAAGGTCTGTCTATTCCCACCATGAGGATAAACATTTAAAGTGAAAATACAATGCAGGACACGGTAATTGGGAAGAAGATTGTAGGTAGGGAGTGAGTTATATTGACGTCAGGTTGCATTAAAACCGCATAACTCCCTAGTGAGAGATTCTCTTTCCTTTTGGTACATATCTTGAAAGATCGGTAGAATAAAGATTCCCTCTTCTGCCATATCATACCTAAGATTGATGATATGATGGAGGGTTAATGGTAACTGTGTCTTGCACAAACTGAATGAAAAATGATAATTGATCTAAAGACGCAGTATTTATAGATGCATACAACCCTCTTGCGATAGACCGATAGGTCGCACCACCCCACGTAAAAATCTTATCCCATCCTACCATGGATAGAATTTTTACAAGACCGAATCGAGCAATATGATTAATATTAACGATGCGCTCAATGACAATGTTACGGGTACAAAAAATCCATACATTTTCTGAATCATTTCCATGTAAATAGATAGAGCGCACAACCCGATTAGTGAATTGAGAGGAAGAACCAATTTGAGGGCCTCGCACAATACGCTTAGAACGATATGCCATAATAGAAAATGACTAGATTTGCAAAAGAAATACCAACAAATGGAATGAAAAGATCTAGATCAAATTTCTTTCAAAAACCCAACAAAATAAAGTTCTAGATTCAAGAAAAATGATGAAATCTACAATCATGCACAACTAGGAACTTAAATCTAGAAAGAAACTACAAAATATTCACTTACAAGAACACTAAAGTGATGGGTTGGCCGAAGGAATCCATGGGCTAACTAAAGAAGATGAGTATGGAATGAGGGTTTCGAAAAAAATACTCAATATAACCCATTTGTGCATGGTTCGGCTAGCCCGAGCACGTCCTCGGCTGGCCGAACCAGGCAGTCAACTTAGGGTTAGCCGAAAATATTAAAAAATATATTTTATATATAAATTTTTTTTAAAAATGTCATGAATGCACATTATTCTATTAAAGCAATAACATAAACAACAAATTGCAATATATAATAATTAATTAACAAACACTGTATAAACCAATATCATTTTTTAAATTAAAAAATCTGATACTATCAAGAGGTTTTGTCAGAATATCTGCAAGCTATTTTTCAGTATTAATATATTCAAGCATAACAGACTTGCTTTCAACCAATTCTATGATATAGTGATATCGAATATCAATGTGCTTAGTGCGAGAATGTTGAATAGGATTTTTCGATATATTTATTGCACTGGTATTATCACAGTATAAATGCATTGTTTCTTGATCAATACCATAGTCTGCTAACATCCCTCTCATCCACATTAATTGTGTGCATGCATTTCCTGCTGCAATATATTTAGCTCTAGTAGTGGACAAATATATTGAGTTTAGCTTATTACTCATCCAAGAGACAAGACAGTTTCCGATGTAAAAACATCCACCACTTGTGGATTTTCTATCATCCACATTACCTGCCCAATCAGCATCAGTATATCCAGCAATTTGTAAAGATGTATCATGAAGATACCATAAATCCAAATTAATAGTACTAGCAACATATTTAATTATTCTTTTTACTACAGCCAGATGAGAATCTTTAGGGTTAGATTGATATCTGGCACATACGCCTACGCTGAAAGAGATATCAGGCCTGTTAGTTATTAAATATAAGAGAGTACCAATCATACTATGGTAAAGATGAGGATTAATGCTTTTACCTATGTTATCTTTAGATAATTTAAGTGTTGTAGCCATGGGAGTAGCAAAGTTTTTACTCTCCCACCATGCTCATCTCAAATTCTGATTTCATAGATTCTGTAAACTTAGAAGAAAGGTCAACATTCGTTGATCAATAAATAATATCATCTACATATATTTGAACAATCAACAACTCTTCATTAATTCTTTTGATGAATAGAATTTTATCAACACTACCCAATTTAAAATTTTGACTGAGAAGAAATTTTGTTAATTTTTCATACCAGGCTCTAGGAGCTTGTTTTAATCCATACAGAGCCTTTTTAAGACGATATATATTGTTAGGAAGTTTAGGATCTTTGAAACCTTTAAGTTATTCTACATAAACTTCTTCATTTAGATCACTGTTTAAGAAATCACTTTTAACATCCATTTTATGAATTTTAAAGTTTTTATGATATGCAATGGAGATAAATAGTCTGACGGATTCGAGACAAGTGACTGGAACAAAAGTTTCATCATAGTCGACTACTTCAATTTGGGTGTACCCTTATACAACTAATCTCGCTTTGTTTCTTAAGATATTCCCAAATTCATCAGATTTATTTTTAAATATCCATTTTGTTCCAATCACATGTTTGTCAGATGGTCTAGGCACTAGATACCAAACAACATTCCTGACAAATTGATTTAATTCATCTTGCATAGCTAAAATCCAATTTTCATCAGCCAAGGCTTCATTTACATTTGATGGTTTTATCTGGGAAGTGAAGCATATATGATTACAAATGTTTTCAACTTGTCTTCTGGTTTAAACACTAGTGTGAGGGTTATCAAAATTTTAATTAGTCGGATGGTCTTTGACTAGTCTATTCTCAGTTGTATCTAATTTTGATGAAGGTTCTGATTGATTATATATAATAACCTCATCATCGTATTTATCAGCTGACTGATTGTTTGATCATCAATTACAACATTTATGGATTCTTGTGTCACTCTGGTCCTTTTATTTAGGACACGATATGCTCTACTGTTCAGAGCATACCCTAGAAAAATACCTTCATCACTTTTTGCTTCAAATTTTTCCAAATGCTCCATATCTCGTAAAATGAAACCTTCCAAAAGTACTGAAATATTTTACTGATGGTTTTTTGTTATACCAGAGTTCATAAGTCGTTTTATTTAATCCTGCTCTTATATATACTCGATTAATAATATAACAAGCAGTTTAACAGCTTCAGCCCATAATTTTTTTTTCTAATTTTTTACTATTAAGCATAACAGTCCACATTTCTTGTTGAACTTTATTTTTCCTTTCAGCTATACCATTTTGTTGAGGTGTTTTAGGGGCAGAAAATTCATGTAATATTCCATGGTCATCACGAAACTTCTTAAAACTGCTATTTTAAAATTTTGTTCCATGATCGCTTCTTATCTTTTTCACAGGCAGCTCTTTTTCTGTCTGGATGCGTTTAAATAACTTTTTGACTTCGTCAAAAGCATCCGACTTTTCTCTTAAGAAGGCTACCGATGAATATATAGTGTAGTCATCAACTACAAATAGAAAGTATTTTTTACCTCCTCTACTCTCCGTTCGGATTGGTCCGATAAGGTTCATATGGAGTAATACGTGGGGTCTAGATGTGGCTAAGGAGTTCACCTTTTTGTCACTACTCCTGATTTGTTGGCCTATTTGACAAGCACCACATACTTTCTTTTCTAATTTTTTTAACTTAGGTAAGCCTCGAAGATGATCTCTCTTGCTGAGTTTGTATAAATCTCTAAAGTTCACATGTTCAAGATGTTGATGCCACAATTCAATTTCATTTGTTTGGACCATATAATAAGAGTGACTTGTGGAACATGATTCATCAATGATATAGCAATTTTTAGAGGTTCTTCGACCATTTAATATTATATGACCTTGATTATTAAGTATTTCACATCCGTGATAAGAAAATTTAACACTATGATTATTATTATAGATTTGAGATATACTTAACAAATTATGTTTCAAACCTTCAACATATAAAATATCTTTTAAAACAGGAAGATTGGGAAGCTTTACATTACCTCTTCCGTTGATTTTACAATTGTTGTCATCAAAATGTTACTGAACCTCCATCAATGTGATTGATGTCTGAAAGTATCACCTTATCACCTGTCATATGTTTAGAGCATCCACTGTCCAGGTACCATCTTGAATGGCTACTAGTTTTGAAAGCCGTGTGGATAACCAGACACTTATTTTTTGGAACCCATTTCAATATGGTTTTGGGTTTAAGAGGATCTCTGATCATATGATCATATGATTAGTTTGAGAGAAATAATTTTTCTTATTCTCACTTACTCTCATAATTCTAAAGTTGGATTTTAATTAATTGCAAAATTGTCATCTCCAAATAATTTTTCTTTTGATAATTGGACTTCATTTTTGGGTAAAAAGGTTTTTGACAAGGTTTTTACTTTATTTCCTTTGTAGTTTCTTCTTTAGATTTTGAATATTCACCTTTAACAAATATAGGAGCAGCATTTTTAAGTTTTTTCTGAACGATTCTTGATATAACCCAAACTAGATTTGTTGTTACTTCAACGAGACGCAGATAATAGCTTTTCAAGCCTCGGGTCACCATGGGTATATATCCAGGTCTCTTTAAAAAATTTTAGAGAAGCAATTTCTAACTGTAAATTTTTATTTTCAGTTTTGAGATCTTCAATTTCAGAACTTTTTATATTGAGTTCAAGTTTGGTTTTCTCAAAACAATCAGAAAAATGTGATTTCTCCAAAACAGATTTTTCAAATTTAATTTTAAATCAGCAAATTTATCCTTTTGAATTTTTAATTTTATTGCAATCTTACAACTTTCTTTATATAAGGCATCATAGGCTACTTAAGATATCTTCTTCATTTTCAACATCACTTCCTGGCATTTCATAATCAGATGTTTCATCTTCATTTGAGGAAGTAAGTCTAGCTATGGTCATAAACGCCATTTAATCATTTTTAGTTTTATGATCTGATTCATCAATTTTTGAATCGGATTCAGATTCAAACGATTCATCCCATGTGGCGATCATGCCTCTTCTTTTAGATTTATCCTTCTTAGGACATTTTGCAGCTAAATGCCCATATTCAGAACAATTGAAACATTGAGCGTTTTTAGATCTAGATTTCCAATTTCCTTTTCTTTTGTCAATCGGTTTTTGAAAATCAGATTTATTTTTATTTTTTAAAATCCTATAAAACTTTTTAGCAAGCATAGTCATGTCATCCTCATTTTCATCATTATCTAAATCTTTTGATTCAGATTTTGAGGATTTTAGGGCTATGGATTTACTTTTGGGAATTTTGAAATTCAACTCATAGGTTTGTAGAGATCCCACTAATTCTTCTACCTTCATTATGTCAGTGTCCCTCAATTCTTGTATAGCAATGACTTTAGAATTACACCTGTTAGGAAGCGATCGTAGGATTTTTGCACACACTTTGCTTTCAGGGACTTTTTCTCCAAGACCCCACATAGAATTAACAATGTCATTTAGTTTAATGAAGAAAACAATGAATGATTCATTTTCTTCCATATGGATTTCTTCAAACCTTGTTGTAAAGATTTGAATCTTAGATTTCTTAACAATGTTAATTCCTTAGTGTGTCATTTCAAGTATATCCCAAGCTTGTTTTGTTGTATCACATGAAATGATTCTTTTGAATTTGTCTAGTGATAAAGCACAAGTAATAACATTAAGTGCTTTTGCATTAGCACTACTTTCACTTTTCTGACCTAGAGTTCATAGATTATAAACTTGTACTTTCATGGACTTGGTTCCATCTCACTCACTATTTCCAACATTGGAGGGACCCATTGGGTCATGGTAACTTGCCACACACTGTCATTAATAGATTTGAGGAAGATCCACATTCTAGCTTTCCAGTAAGAATAGTTCGAGTCATCAAAGGGCGGTAGCCTGAAAATGGATAGACTATCGAAATTTGAAATTCCAATAGCTCTATATCTAGATCTAGGAAGTTAATTCCAAAAAGAGCAACCTCTCTCTGAAACCACTTGAAATGACAAGCTATGGATGTCCTAGAGGGGGGTGAATAGGACAATGTCAAATAATTTGATATAATGCGGAATAATGAATCAATTAAATACAATATTACAAAGTATTGAATCCTTGATACCAAATAGTTCGTAGGACAACCTTTCACCTAAAAGAATTAGGTAGGACAACCTTATGTCACGACGTCTTTGAAATCAAAAACTCAAACTAATGTAAAGAATAAGAAAAGCACAATAGTACAATTAATAATATCCAATCACCACAATGCATAAAAGAGCTATAATGGTTTAGTGCCTCAATACAACCTACTCCACTCCTAAAATTACTACTGTCACGCCCCGAAATCCGGCACCTGGGTATATCTGACCCTGATTCCGTACCCGCAGGCATGACTTATGTTTTCTATGTTTACATTTAATAATCCACACATATATTGACAAAATGATCTCATTCATAAAATATAGCAATCCAAAAATTTAATAATTAAACATTTATTTAAAGAAGAAAAATGTTCATGTTCCGACTATTCAAGATTATCATCAAACACATGTCATCGTAATGTTATCATACTAAATGTTCATTACACTTATTTTGAAAATGATAAAGAAACAAAAATAAATAAAGGAAATCTCTTTAAGCTTCTCCATGTGATCCTGATCCTGAAATTTTAAAATTCCAACAGGGTAAGCTGCGAAGCCCAGTGAGTAATCTCAACACAGGTTTCAAAATAACCTCATATAACATGAATAAAGTATTAAAAGATACAATACCTATTTAGAAAAAACAACAAATGAGGAGATTTAATAAATAAAATATTTCAATGTAAATTCAAAGAAAAATGAATGAATGAAATCAACATATGTTATACTCCATAATAACATGTGTGGTTTTTTTTTTTTTTTAACACTAGGGCCAGTTTACACCGGTTGGCCAACACCCGCGCCAATACAACACCTAGCCTGGCAATGGGAACCTCTCGCATGACATGCTCACCCATCCAAAAGGGCACTTGGTCAAGGACCCATTCGTACGTTAGCTGGTCAGACTACTACCCTACCGAAGCTAACAGTGGAAACCTTTTGCAATCCTGACATACTCACCCACTCAAAGGGTACGGTAGAGGTTCCAAAAGGTACCAATTGGGTTTCTGAGACTTTCAACCCAAGGGTCTTGATCGCCCCACCTATTTACCCTTTAGGGATTTTCAACCCAGAGGACTTGATCGCCTCACCTATTTTCTGGCATTTCATAACTATTCTAATGATGCATGACTTTAATATTGGATGAATCAAATATTTTTAAAAACATTTAATGACTGCTATTGATCAATTCATTAATACGTGATGTGTACAATTTATTAAATTTAAAACAAAATTATTAATCAATGTAAATTGCATATACATGATTAAAGTTTTACCAAAAATAAAATAAATAAACTTGTAATATAATTTATTTGATTTAAGAATCCAAATTATAAACTCCAGATCATGATAATTAAAATAAGGACAATCGAACAACAAAAATTAAAATGACATGTTTAAAACTATAGTAAGCAATTAAAACAAATAATAAAAAATTAAACAAACAATATATAAGATGGGTAAGTAAGATCTAATTAATTGAATAAATGAATAATTAAATAATAAAAGAAAACATATATATATTTTTCTCTTAAATATCAAGTGAGAGAAAAACTCACTTTTTTTTTCTTAAAAAGTATTTTCTTTTCTTTCTCTTTTTCTTTTCTTTTCTTCCTCTCTCCTCCTTTTTCTCTCTCCTCTTTTCTTTCTTCCTTTTTCTCTCTCTCTCTCTCTCCCTCTCTTTCCAACGTGAATGTCCAGCAATATTTTTTTTCTTTCTCTCTCCTCTCTCTCTCTCTCTTCTCACTCTTCTCACGTCACAGCACCTCACCTCACCTCACCTCACGTTTCACCTCCTACCACCCTACTCCTATTTATAGTGATTCATTTCACTAGTTATTACACACATGGGGAGAAGGCAACGGTTGTTGCTTCGGTCACTAGTTATTACACACGTGGGGAGAAGGCAACGGTTGTTGCTTCGGTTTTCATCTCATTTGGTCACGTTTTTTTTTTCTTTTCTTTTCTTTAGATTTAAACAACGTGCACCATTAATGTAGTGTAAGGTGCCATGCATTGCATGCATGTCACGTGTGTGGCACATGCATGTGTCACATGTATTTGGTCCATATATGCAAGGTGTGGTTATGATGAGTGTGCATAGTGTATAGTTTATGATGCATGCATGGGCCACTTGTGTGTGCATGAGAATTATGTATGTGATGTGTTTGGTGCATGTGTATGGTTAAGATGTACTCCATGGTGCATAAATGGTTGATGTATATGGACGGATCAATGTATAATAAATGGATAGATGTATGTATGGATAGATGGATGGATGTGCATGATGTATGGTTGGATGAGTTTATGTGTGATCGGGGAAATGGACTATGTGATGTACTAATGGATTAGTGGTGAGATGGATGGTCAATTTAGATGGATGGACAAGTATTTTGATGATTTCAGCATGTGGACGATTAGATGATTGTATCGTTGGATGGATGGTTAAGTGTATGGTTGGATTTATTAGTTAACGAACAGTCGGATCAGATATGTCCAAATCAATGGTTGAGATTGAACCAGTTGATCTTGTAGATCGATGGTCACATCGGACTAATTGGGTACGTCGATTAATGATTAAAATTCGACGATCAAGATTTATTTGGGTTATTACATTCTACCCTCCTTAAAAGAAATTTCGTCCTCGAAATTTACATACCTATAATGTGAATAGGTGAGGGTATTTCTCTTGGATCTCGACCTCTCGTTCCCAAGAAGCCTCGTCCTCGATATGGTGACTCCACTGAACCTTGACTAACGGTATAACTCTGAATCGAAGCACTTGGTCTTTCCGGTCAAGAATACGTACTGGGTGTTCGATGTATGAAGCATCTTCTCGGATCTCTAATGGTTGCCAGTCTATAACATGAGAAATGTCCCGCTCATATTTCCTTAACATCGATACATGGAAAACATCATGAATACCAGACAACTGAGGCGGTAAAGCAAGCCTATATGCGACAACACCAACCCTCTCTAGAATCTCAAACGGACCTATATACCTTGGAGCCAATTTTCCCTTTTTACCGAACCTCATGACGCCCTTCATAGGAGAAATCTTTAAGAAGACATGATCTCCAACTGCAAACTCTAGATCTCTTCTGCGATTGTCTGCATAACTCTTCTGACGACTTTGGGCTGCACGCAAACGGTTTCTAATGATAAAAATCTTCTTTGTTGTCTCTTGCACAATCTCTGGTCCAAGCAAACCACTTTCTCCAACTTCTGTCCAACAATTTGGAGATCTACAAAGCCTCATATGGCGCCATGCCGATACTCGTCTGGTAGCTATTATTATAAGCGAACTCGATCAATGGTAAATGATCATCCCAACTCCCTTTAAAATCCAGCACGCAAGCTCGGAGCATGTCTTCAAGGATCTGATTCACTCGTTCAGTCTGCCCGTCAGTCTGAGGGTGAAAAGCGATGCTAAAATCAAGAGTGGTTCCCAGTGCCTTCTGTAAACTTCTCCAAAAATGAGACGTAAACCTAGAATCTCGATCAGATACGATAGATACAGGCACTCCATGCAATCTAATTATTTCTTTAATATATAGTTTACATAATTCCTCTAGGGGATAGGTAGCACGTATAGGAAGAAAATGTGCAGACTTAGTTAACCGGTCAACGATGACCCAAAATGCATCATGATTATTACGTGTCCGTGGCAATCCCATAATGAAATCCATGGATATGTGCTCCCACTTCCACTCGGAAATCGATAGTGGCTGTAACATCCCTGATGGCTTCTGATGCTCTGCTTTCACCTGTTGACATGTGAGACATTTGGCTACAAAATCAGCGATCTCCCTCTTCATATTATTCCACCAATATTGCCTACGCATATCATGATACATCTTCGTACCTCCAGGGTGGATTGTGAACTTTGTGCAGTGTGCCTCATCCATAATTTCCTTCTTTAATTCAGCCACATTTGGTATACATAATCTTCCTTGGAATCTTAATCCACCATCGGTACCAACTTTCCATTCCGACTTACCATCTTTTTCAGCTTCTTTTACCTTAGCTTGTACCCATGAATCTTGTTGTTGAGCTTCTATAACCTTACTAATTAAGGAAGGTTGAATGACTAGGTTAAAGAGACGAGCTACAGATGTTTGCGGAATCAATTGGATGTCAAAATCCTTCACCGTATCTAACATTTTCCATCGCTGAATCATGAGGTGAGCGATTACTCCGTGCGGCTTACGACTTAAGGCATCTGCTACTACATTATCTTTACGTGGATGATATTGGAGGATGAAATCATAATCCTTTAAGAATTCCATCCACCGACGTTGCCTCATATTTAATTCTTTCTGTGAGAAAAGATACTTCAAAATCTTATGGTCTGAAAATAGCTCGAACTTCTCCCCATATAGATAATGCCTCCATACTTTAAGAGCGAAAACCACAACTGTCAACTCCAAGTCATGAGTAGGGTAATTCTGCTCATGCACTTTCAGTTGCCTAGAGGCGTAAGCTACAACCTTACCTTGCTGCATAAGGACGCAACCTAAACCTCTATATGAAGCGTCACTAAAGATTACAAACTTTTCACCACTCGAAGAAATGGTGAAGACAGGCGCTGTCGTCAACCTAATCTTTAACTCTGAAAATGCTTGATCACAAGTATCATCCCAAATGAACTGTACACCTTTCCTGGTCAATTGAGTTAACGGTGCCGCAATTCGAGAGAAGTCTTTGATAAATCTTCGATAATACCCCGCTAAACCAAGAAAACTACGTATTTCGGTCACACTCGTGGGTTGTTCCCACTTCAATACTGCTTCTACCTTTGATGGGTCTACAGATACGCCCTTCTTCGAAACTACATGGCCCAAAAATTTCATTTCCTCCTTCCAAAAGTCACACTTTTCAAATTTAGCATATAATCGGTGTTCCTGCAGGGTTTGAAGAGTAACTCTAAGATGTTGCTCATGTTCTTCCTGGGTCTTAGAATATATAAGAATATCATCTATGAATACTATGACAAACCAATCTAGGTGTGGCTTAAATACCCTGTTCATCAGGTCCATGAATACTGCTGGTGCATTTGTTAGTCCAAACTGCATCACGAGAAACTCGTAGTGGCCATAACGAGTCCTAAAGGTCGTCTTTGGTATGTCCACTTCTTTAATTCTAAGCTGGTGGTATCCTGACCGTAAATCTATTTTGGAGAAAAACTTGGCTTCTTTCAACTGATCGAAGAGGTCATCTATCCTAGGAAGTGGGTATTTGTTTTTAATGGTGACCTTGTTTAGTTGGCGATAATCAATACATAATCTCATCGAGCCATCCTTCTTCTTTACAAATAAGACTGGCGCACCCCACGGTGACGTACTCAGCCGAATGAAACCCTGCTCCAATAACTTTTAAATCTGCTCCTTCAGTTCCTTCAACTCTACTGGTGTCATACGGTATGGTGCCATGGAGATTGGCGAGACTTCGGGCATAAGATCTATACCAAATTCGATCTCTCTTCTTGGGGGCAACCCCGGTATGTCTTGAAATATGTCGGAAAACTCACATACGATTGGAATTTGATCGATACCTACTTCATATGGTTCTTCCTCCAAAAGTGCTAAGAAATCGCATAACGGTCCATTCTTTTGCTTTTCAAGAAACTGGAGTCTCGGTCGCCCAGGAATAGAGAATGTCACGGTCTTCTCAAAACAATCCAACTTTGCATGGAATGAAGCTAACCAATCCATTCCCAGAATAACATCGAACTCTTGCATGTCTAATACGATAAGGTTGGCTAATAATACAGAATCTCCAACCATGACAGGGCAAGATCTACATATCTGATTTAATACTACGGAGCTTCCTATTGGTGTAGCAATTATTAAATTCTTATCTAGGAGTTCAGGAGATAGACCCAAGGTATGCACGAAAAGAGTCGAAATAAAAGAATGCGTAGCTCCTGAATCAAATAAAACTTGAGCGGGCGAGGAATAGATAATTATGGTACCTTCCACCACTGCTCCATTAGCATTTGCGTCTGATGGTACTATAGTAAACACACGACCCTGGGCCGGTTGTCGAGCAGCCTGACCTTCCTGCCTCGGCTGGTAGTGTTGTTGTTGTGGGCATTGTTGCTGTTGATCTTTGTTGTGGATGTCTCTGATACTGTTCCGGTACTTGATGATATGGAGGTCTTTGGTACTATGGCTAAGGTGCTTGATACTATAGCTGAGGTCTCGAGTGCATCTGCGGCGGTGCCTGATAATGTGGTTGCTGAGGCGGTTGTTTACAAAAACGAGCAGAGTGACCTTCCATTCCGCAGTTATAACATTTACCCATAAATCGGTTCATTGGCTGAGAAGGAGTTGAGGTGTTTGTTATCGTCATCTTTTGTTTCTTAGAAGCATCGCCCTGTGCTTGATATGTATTCGGTGTAGCCCTACCATTGCTCTTCGCTTCTCTCTTCTGGTTACGACTTTTCCAGAATTCTTCGTTGTCTCGTTCTATCATTAAAGCACGTTCTACTACATCGGCATACAATCCAAGCTTAAGTGGAATCAACTTGTTACGAATTGACCCTCTCAGACCTCGCTCAAACTTCTTAGCTTTGTGAGCTTCATCCTGAATCATAAATGGGGCAAAACGGGATAATTCAGTAAATTTAGACTCATACTGGCCTACAGTCATCTCCCCCTGTTCTAAGCTTATGAATTCCTCTGCTTTCTGCTCCCGTACACACTCAAGAAAGTATTTTTCATTCAACTTCTCACAGAACATATCCCATGTCCATACGGTATTTTCATCAATTGTTCTAGCAATTGTCTCCCACTAGTGGTCGGCCTCTCCCTCGAACATGAAAACTGCAAGTGTAACCTTCTGCTCCTCATCA
The DNA here is from genome assembly GCA_021015155.1 of Magnolia officinalis. NCBI lineage: Eukaryota > Viridiplantae > Streptophyta > Magnoliopsida > Magnoliales > Magnoliaceae > Magnolia > Magnolia officinalis. The sequence goes on from JAJHSJ010000008.1 coordinate 35,175,372, forward strand.
CATCTTAAAACAGTGAATATCTTTTCTATTTGCTTTTTCCACTTTTCTGCCTCCATAGGGCCCGACAAACCCTCAAAAGCAGGTAGTTTCAATCTCTTAAATTTCTCTATTAAGCCCCCAACGTCATCCTGCACAACTTGGGCGACTCCTCTATTATCACGACGAATGTGTTGTCCAAGAATGGCTGCCATGTCGCCTAAAGCACGAAAGACCCCATCAAGTGATTGGCCACTTTCGGTGTTCCCCGGTGTGGCCACCACAGGACTGGCTCTACCTCTACTTCTCTCTCCACGCCGGCTCCCAGACATGTTCTAAATCAAACAATAAGCTTTAGATGTCACATAAGGATGGGTCGCTAAAAGACAATACTACAAGTTTTGATCACAACAATACTCGCAGGGGATATATTCTAATTTTCAAAGTGACTACGTTTTCAAGTAAAACCCTAGGTCTTCAATGATTCTAAACCTAAGCTTTGATACCAATCTGTCACGCCCCGAAATCCGGCACCTGGGTATATCCGACCCTGATTCCGTACCCGCAGGCATGACTTATGTTTTGTATGTTTCCATTTAATAATCCACACATATATTGACAAAATGATCTCATTCATAAAATATAACAATCCAAAAATTTAATAATTAAACATTTATTTAAAGAAGAAAAATGTCCATGTTCCGACTATTCAAGATTATCATCAAACACATGTCATCGTAATGTTGTCATACTAAATGTTCATTACACTTATTTTGAAAATGATAAAGAAACAAAAATAAATAAAGGAAATCTCTTTAAGCTTCTCCATGTGATCCCGATCCTGAAATTTTAAAATCCCAACAGGGTAAGTTGCGAAGCCTAATGAGTAATCTCAACACAGGTTTCAAAATAACCTCATATAACATGAATAAAAGTATTAAAAGATACAATACCTATTTAGGCAAAACAACAAATGAGTAGATTTAATAAACAAAATATTTCAATGTAAATTCAAAGAAAAATGAATGAATGAAATCAACATATGTTATACTCCATAATAACGTGTGCGGTTTTTTTTTTTTAACACCAGGGCCAGTTTACACCGGTTGGCCAACACCCGCGCCAATACAACACTTAGCCTGGCAATGGGAACCTCTCGCATGACATGCTCACCCATCCAAAAGGGCACTTGGTCAGGGACCCATTCGTACGTTAGCTAGTCAGACTACTACCCTAACGAACCTGACAGTGGGAACCTTTTGCAATCCTGACATGCTCACCCACTCAAAGGGTACGGTAGAGGTTCCAAAAGGTACCAATTGGGTTTCTGGGACTTTCAACCCAAGGGTCTTGATTGCCCCACCTATTTACGTTTTAGGGATTTTCAACCCAGAGGACTTGATCGCCTCACCTATTTTCTGGCGTTTCATAACTATTCTAATGATGCATGACTTTAATATTGGATGAATCAAATATTTCTAAAAACATTTAATGACTGCTATTGATCAATTCATTAATACGTGATGTGTACAATTTATTAAATTTAAAACAAAATTATTAATCAATGTAAATTGCATATACATGATTAAAGTTTTACCAAAAATAAAATAAATAAACTTGTAATATAATTTATTTGATTTAAGAATCCAAAATTATAAACTCTAGATCATGATAATTAAAATAAGGACAATCGAACAACAAAAATTAAAATGACATGTTTAAAACTATAGTAAGCAATTAAAACAAATACTAAAAAATTAAACAAACAATATATAAGATGGGCAAGTAAGATCTAATTAATTGAATAAATAATAATTAAATAATAAAAGAAAACATATATATATTTTTCTCTTAAATATCAAGTGAGAGAAAAACTCACTTTTTTTTCTTAAAAAGTATTTTCTTTTCTTTCTCTTTTTCTTTTCTTTTCTTCCTCTCTCCTCCTTTTTCTCTCTCCTCTTTTCTTTCTTCCTTTTTCTCTCTCTTCTCTCTCTCCCTCTCTTTCCAACGTGAATGTCCAGCAATAGTTTTTTTCTTTCTCTCTCCTCTCTCTCTTCCCACTCTTCTCACGTCACAGCACCTCACCTCACCTCACCTCACCTCACGTTTCACCTCCTACCACCCTACTCCTATTTATAGTGATTCATTTCACTAGTTATTACACACGTGGGGAGAAGGCAACGGTTGTTGCTTCGGTTTTCATTTCATTTGGTCACGTTTTTTTTTTTTTTTTTTTTTTCTTTTCTTTTCTTTAGATTTAAACAACGTGCACCATTAATGTTGTGTAAGGTGTCATGCATTGCATGCATGTCATGTGTGTGGCACATGCATATGTCACATGTATTTGGTCCATATATGTGAGGTGTGGTTATGATGAGTGTGCATAGTGTATAGTTTATGATGCATGCATGGGCCACTTGTGTGTGCATGAGAATTATGTATGTGATGTGTTTGGTGCATGTGTATGGTTAAGATGTACTCCATGGTGCATAAATGGTTGATATATATGGACGGATCAATGTATAATAAATGGATAGATGTATGTATGGATAGATGGATGGATGTGCATGATGTATGGTTGGATGAGTTCATGTGTGATCGGGGAAATGGACTATGTGATGTACTCATGGATTAGTGGTGAGATGGATGGTCAATTTAGATGGATGGACAAGTATTTTGATGATTTCAGCATGTGGACGGTTAGATGATTGTATCGTTGGATGGATGGGTAAGTGTATGGTTGGATTTATTAGTTAACGAACAGTTGGATCAGATATGTCCAAATCAATGGTTGAGATTGAACCAGTTGATCTTGTAGATCGCTGGTCACATCAGACTAATTGGGTACGTCGATTAATGATTAAAATTCGACGATCAAGATTTATTTGGGTTATTACAACTACCCTCACAATTTTGGCTTTCACTGTTTCAAGGTTTTCCAGAGTTACCTTAACAACCTTATACAGTTATTGCGATTTTCTTGGGATATCACAATCAAACCCACTTTGTGATTTTATGGGGTCACCACAAACAAACCCACTGAGATTTCCAGGCTATCTCAAAAAAAACCCAAAACTGAAACAATTAAAACAAACAGTACTTTTCTTTGATTTGGCGAGTCGAAGTCATAGTTGTAGCGTGAGTGTAACGATCTTCTTCTCGAGATATTGATGAACCCGATGTATGAGTTCAACCCAAAAAGATGCAAAGAGATCTAATAGATTTTCAATGAAATGAATGAAACCCTATTTCTATATATTCGATTCTCCTTCTCAAAGTAGAGTATGGATTACTCTTATCAAAACAATTTAATCTAACTTTGAAAAGGAGAATAGAATAAGCCAATAATAAAATAAGAATTACAACAAAAATAGCTTAAGGAGACTTGAAGGATCTTTCTCTAAACACAATAAAATAATATGAAATTTTCGTGATTTAGAATGTAAGAGAAAGCCTCTATTTATAGTCAAGGATCTGTGTAGTTCGGTTGGCCCAAGATTCAGTTCGGCTAGCCGAACTTCAAAGATTACATTCTAATCAGAATCTGAAAATCGCGGGATAAAATCTTTCAAAACTTCGGCTGGCCTAAGCCCAGGTTCGGCTGGCCTAAGCCCAGGTTCGGCTGGCCTAAGCTCAAGTTCGGCTAGCTTAACTGGCCTAGATTCTAAAATCGTTCCATTGCTGGAAACTTGACCGAACCACCTTGGGCTGGCTAAACCCCACCTTGGGTTGGCCGAACCTATCGCAAAAAAAAAAAAAAAAAAAAAAAAAAAAAAAAAATCTTATGTGATCTGAATTTTATCTGAATTTTGCATGGTTAGTCCAAGTAGTTAGGTTGGCCGAACCAGACGTTTGGTTGGCCTAACTTGTGTGTATTTAACATAAAATGTTATTCAAGATATGCATGAGTGAAATACACTTAACTATGGTCTAACTAGGTTTATACCACCTGTAGGTTGACTCATATAAAGTGTGCTCAACTTCGAATCATGAATGATCTTGCATTGAGATGTTGAATCTTCTTTCCAAATACTTGATCGATTTGATAGCTTATCTTCAATCGATCTTGTGATCGTAACCGGACTACGAAATATGACAAACTAATATGTGCTTTAAGTATAAGCACTTACGTCTTCCAAAGTTCTCAATGTTAAGATGGGTTAGCATAACGACTAAACAACTGAAAGCAAACTATCCTAGTCCTAAATCCTATAAAAGCAATAAACCTAACCACACCTCCATTAGACTAGGAGGTTAATCCTAGTACATATGATCAATCAGAGGTATGGACATGTCCTCTAAATTAAACTTTTCAACAAATGTCCATTTACTTTAAAAACATTGCCATTTGTTTGGTTCTTTATCTCGACGGCCCCATGAGATAGACATTAGTAACAGCGAAAGGGCTGATCCAACGAGATCTGAGTTTACCATGACAAAGGTGTAATAGAGAATTGTACAGGAGGACTTTTTGACTATTTAAAAATGATTTCTGAAATGTTCATGTCATGGAACACCTTCATTTTGTCCTTGTAAATTCTCGAATTCTCATATGCATTATTCCAAATTTCCTCAAGTTCATTCAACTGAAGTTTGCGCAGCGAGCCAACGTTGTCCAAGTTAAAGTTCAGATTTTTGATAGCTCAATAGGCTCTATGTTCCAACTCTATAGGCAAGTGGCAAGCTTTCCCATAGACGAGTCTAAAGGGAAACATTCCAATGGGGGTCTTAAAAGCTATACAGTATGCCATAAAGCATCAGTCAAACAGATTGACCAATCCTTGCGATCAGGGTTAACCATTTTCTCCAGAATTTGTTTTATCTCCCTTTTGGAAATCTCAGCTTGCTTGCTTGTTTGTGTGTGGTATGGAGAGCTCACCTTATAAGAGATGTCATACTTCTTCATTAAATTCTCAAATGGCCTATTACAAAAATGTGAAGCTCTATCATTAATGATGGCCCGAGGTGTTCCAAACCGGAAATGATGTTTTCTTTTAAGAACCTAATGACCGTTCGATGGTCAATGTTCTGGCACGGGATCACTTCAACCCATTTAGTGACATAGTCTACTACTAATAAAATGTAAATATTCCCAAAGGATTGGGGGAATGGTCCCATGAAATCGATGCCCCATCAACCAAATGCTTCAATGATCAGAATGGGATTCAGAGGCAACATATTTCGACGAGACAATGCTCCCAATTTTTGACAATGCTGACAAGCTTTACAGAACTCATGAGTATCTTTGAACATATTAGGCCAATAAAAGCCGCACTATACAATTTTGGTTATAGTCTTTTTAGCATAAAAGTGACCATCACAGGCCTGAGAGTGACAGAAGGAGATAACACTTTGATGTTCATTGTCTAGCACACATCTCCTTGGAATTTGGTCTAGGAAATATTTAAACAAAAAAGGATCGTCCCACAAAAACTTACGTGCCTCGAAGAAGAATTTCCTCTTATCTTGCGCAGTCCAATTGTCGGTGTAAAACCTGTGGCAAGATAATTTGCAATATCAACAAACTAAGGTGGTTGGAAGAGTTTGAAAAATTGTTCATCATGGAACATGTCGTTTGTGGGTGTTGTCTCAAGGGGATCAGGGAGATGAAGCCTTGAAAGATGGTCAGCCACTACGTTTTCTACTCCATTTTTGTCTCATATTTCCAAATCAAATTCCTAGAGTAGAAGGATCCATCTTATCAAGCGAGCCTTAACATCATTCTTAAAGAGAATGTACTTCAGCACTGCATGGTCAGTGTAGATGATGATCTTGGATCCGATCAAATAAGACCTAAATTTGTCCAAAGCGAACACTAGGCTAAGAGTTCCTTCTCTGTAGTAGAGTAGTTCGCTTGGGCAGGATTTAGAGTTCTACTTGCATAATGAATAACGTAGGGTTCTTCTCTTTTCTCTGGCCTAACATTGACCCAATAACATAGTCAGACGCATCGCACATAATCTCAAAAGGGATGCTCCAATCAGGTGGCTGCATGATAGGTGCGGTAGTTAACATGCCCTTAAGCTTAGTAAAAGCTTCCGACATTGCTCAGTCCACTCGTATGATACATCCTTTTGAAGTAGATTGCATAAAGGATGAGAGAGATGACTAAAGTCCTTTCCCTTGGGAACCATGAAATGACACTTTTCCTAATTCAAAACCAAATTCTTCTCCTCACATCGCTTCAACACATTTTTTAGATTTTTCAAACACTCGCTGAAGGATGGACCAAAGACAAAGAAGTCGTCCATGAAGACCTTTAAATATTGTCCCACCATGTCAGAAAAAATACTCAACAAGCATCGCTGAAAAGTAGCAAGTGCATTACACAGTCCAAATGGCATCCTTCGGTAAGCAAAGGTGCCAAAGGGACATGTGAATGTAGTCTTTTCTTGATCTTCAAGGGCTATGTCTATTTGATTGTAGCCTGAATATCCGTCAAGGAAGCTGTAGTACGAATGACCAGCTAGCCTTTCCAAAATTTGATCAATGAAAGGCAAAGGAAAGTGGTCCTTCCTTGTGATGGTATTCAACTTTCTATAGTCAATGCGCATTCTCCAACGAGTAGTAACTCTAGTTGGCATGAGTTCATTGTCGGCATTGACTGCGATGGTGATTCCGGACTTCTTAGGAGCCACTTGAGTTAGACTCACCCTTTAACTGTTGGATATAAGGTATATGATACCTACATCCAACAACTTAAGTACCTCTCCTTTAATCACTTCTTCATATTTGGATTTAATCGACGTTGTGGTTGTCGGGAGGTTTTCACATTATCCTCAAGGTGAATGTGGTGAGTACAAATCAAAGGATCAATTCCTTTAAGGTTCGCAATTGATCATCCAAGAACTCCTTTATGCTCAACGAGAGTAAAAATAAGCATACTCTCATGTTCTTTCTCAAGGTGGGAAGAAATCACCACCGGGTATGTCTCATCTTGACCTAAGTAGACATATTTAAGATCAGCGGGCAATGGTTTTAGGTCAAGCTTTAGTGCTTTGAGGTTAGACGGTAGAGGTAATTTGTTGGTCTGAAGTAATTCTTCAAATTATGACCTCCACCGGTTAACTTCAAGTACTGGAGCAGCATCAAGCATGGCATCCATCTCCCTACTCATGTCATTATCTAAATCAGGGGAGTGGGCCAAGCATTTCTCTAGAGTGTCAGAGTATAGAGTCAAAAGTACATTATCTTCCATGAAAGATTCGATCATGTTAATGTCATGGGCATGTCATCATCCTTTGCCTGTTTTCTCATATTAAAAAATGTATTGAGCTCCAATGTCATATTTCCAAAAGATGGATTTATAATTCTAATTCTACAATTAATGATGGCATTTGATGTAGCAAGGAATGGACGACCAAGAATGATGAGAATTTGAGTGCTCATATCCATGATGGGTTGAGTATCCAGGATGATAAACTCTATTAATAGTAGAATTTGTTAACCAAACCAACACATCCTCAATTATCCCTCTCGGTACACGATCTGAGGAATCGGCAAGTTTAATGTGTTCCGGGTGGGTTTTAATTCACCAAGACCTAGTAGTTCGTAGACCGAGTAGGGGATAAAGTTAACTCTCGCCCCCTAACTCAAGAAGTGTGTGTTCAATCTGCTAGTTCCTAATTACACAAGTAATGGTTGGGCTACCGGGATTTTTGTATTTTTGTGGCACATTTTGCTTGAGGATGGCACTTACTTTTTCTGTCAAAAAGATTTTCTTTTGAACGTTTTACCGTCTTTCGGTAGTGCATAGATCTTTTAGAAATTTGGCATATGAAGGGATTTATTTAACAGCATCCAGTAGAGGGATGTTGACCTTCACTTGCTTAAGCACCTCTAGAATATCCTGAGAGTTAGAGAGAGGTTTGGTGCAATCAACCGTTGAGGGAATGGCGCAATCGGCTTACTTTGATGTTCTAGTTCTAACTCATGTAGGGCAATCCTTCTCATCTATTTCTGGGTCCTTAGGCTTTTCAGCCCTTACCGGAATAGTTTTGTCAATTTGTCTTTCTACTCCTAAGAGTGGTGATAGACTTAGCTTGCTCCGTTTGATTTGAAGAGCTTGGGTCACTAATTTCACATCGCGGCTTTGGATTGGGGAGGGGTTGAGCTAGAAGCATCCCTTTCTCCGCACTCGTTAAGTGTGACTTAATCATTGAATGGCCTTGGAAATGTCTTGGAAGGCTTGTAATGTGCCTTAATTGAAAAGCTCTTGATTTTGGATGTGTTTTAAAACTGGATCCTCGTGAGGCTTCTTTTGATTTAAAAGTTGAGACAGAGTCCCTTGAGGGTTAGTCGTTTGTTCATTCCTCCGACTGAAATTTGGATGGTTCCTCCAACTGGAGTTGTATGTATTTGAGGTGGGCTCACTGAAAGGTCATTGGTAGTTGTTCATGGCATTCGATTGCTCATTCAATACCTCTTGAAAAGCAAGTATTGTTGGACAATTTTCAATTATATGTATGTTGCAAGCACAAATACCGTAAACAACTTCCTTAGCCTTATCCTTCTTAAGTTCCATGGCCTCGATTTTCCTTGTGAGATTGGCTACTTTAGCATTTATATCATCTTCCTCTTTCAAAATATATACTCCGCCTCTCTCCTTTGATTGAGAAAGTTTAAAACTGGTGCTAGGTCTTTTATGGCTAACACACTCCATAATCCAAAATAGCATTTGTGCACATCTAATTAACAAATTACTAGGTAGTTTGGACCTATACCCTAAGATCTTCATAATAACTGATTTACCCTAATATTCAGATGGCCCGTTTGGCGGATCCAAACGTGATGGATGGTCAGATGACATGTTAAAAATAAGGAAACCCAACAGTTAGTACTCTGACCATGTATGTAGGCAGGTGTACGGTCAGTTTCGTAAATGGAAGAACACAATGGGTTTCTAAAATTATCAAAAGTATAACGTGGGTACCATTGGATTCGAGTGAGTTCTTCGCGTATGTGAGTTACATTGTACTTTTAATGGTGGGTTAGGCCTATTCATAGGTGGCGAACAAGATGAACGGATCAGAATCTCAATCCGATACATGTACAACTGAATGTAGAGATCAAGTAGCTACTTTACTACGATTGGGTGGTCCAAAATCAAAGTGGACGATCAGATGTCTCTATCTGCCAGTGAATATTTGATTGTGCTGTTGGTTATGATGGATAGGTGGGGATACTTAGATATATGATGATCCTATCTTAAAATCAACGGTCAAATTGCTTGATCTATGAATGGAGATATTCCCAACGGTCAAATTCGTGTTAGAGAATAGATATAAGGTTAGGATAGCTAGATTGGTATCATACAAATGTACATATTACATTAAATTTCATGGTAACACTCGAGAACTTTCAATACTTGGGTATTAAAAAGTTCGAGGTGTTACAATCCCTTTCACCGTATCCTAAAATGGACTATTTTCCATATGTGGCTTCGATTGACTAGGTGCCCTATGTGGCTTTGTTTGTATGTTTGCCCTTAGTGCCTTGATGGAATATTTTCCCTATGTGGTTTGATGGATTATTTTTGTATAATATCACGATGGTAAGTTCTACTCGTCATACGGCGATTGGCCACCAGTAGAGGAGGTTACTATTAAACGTCGTAATGTTGGAGTCTCATGAGCTGGGAATGGTGGTATGGGACATTATGCCCAAGTTGTTGGTCTATACTGAGTGACGAGCCCCCCATAGTGACCTTTGAACTTCCTTAAAATGGTTGTTTGAAATTAGAATAATAATTGTTGGGCTAATCATGCATTTTTACGGCATATGGACTTTACTAGGTGATCGATGTAAGACATGGGAGTTGTCACCTCCCAAACTTCGGAAACCGGGCTCACAACATCCTCGATCACCGAATCCGGTGCCGACAGCCTCCGTAGTACCCCATTCTCGGCTCCCAGCACCCATACGCCAGATTCCGATCCTGGGATCCTACAAAAAGGATTTTCAACATAAATTTGTTTCGAAAGAAGCATAACTACAAGTATACCCAAATAATAAGAACAACATCATCACCACATATCCACTAATATAATCATTTGAATACAATATTGAAAGGAAAATACATATATCAAAAATCAAAGCTCCAGAAATCAGCTACATGCTCCAAGCTCCACGCTGCTGCAACCTAACGCCACCTGCACGCATTTATCATGCATAAGCTTATGGAAAGCTTAGAAGGTGTTGAAAGTGTGTGCGCAAGATAAGTGTCAAGCACACAAATACAATGCTATAATCATACAATGTCAAAAATACTGGCAAGATCATGAATCATAAGATATCAGAATAAGCGGAAACATACTAGTAAGTCCATGAGTACCATCAGTCGTACCAAGGCTATGCGATGCAAGGCATGAATGCTAACAGTCATATCAATGCAGAAACATGGCAACTTAGAATGCTAAAGTTGTGGATGTAATGCAATATGCGGTGCGAATGAAATGACCAAGCTAGAGTGAAGTCGGGATGATAGTATGTAGTATCACAGGCTATGGGGTCCATCACAAGGGACTTCTATCCAAACCAGTCTCATACCTAAATTTGGATAGCCAGACTCAATGTAGTAGACTCCTGATCTCAAGTTAGTTGTGTGCCCCAACCGAAATCCTTGCCATTACGAAGGAACACAACAATTAATTGCACACCACCAGCCTGAGTGGATAGTGAATGAATGAATGAGTATGCAACTCCGGCTCAATAAGTCCACATATCGGTACCATACATATCTAGGATCATCACCGGAGTCTAGTACACTCCAAGCTGGCTGCCGCCTTGCCGGCCATGCAACCTAACGAGTGGAAAAGACCTCACTACCCGCCTGCCAGTAGTATACCAATGCCTACCCGGCTCGTAGATAGCGGACCCATTTGGGAGCTGATCAAACTCTTACAGCCCCCTCACTCAGGCGGATAAGGCCACACCCCCTTCTAACCAACCACAACATAGTGGAGACGCGACCTACTAGTACTCAGCACTGGGGCGCTCATGTATCCACTCGGTCTAGACGTTAGGGCGTCTCCTGGCCTCGGAGGTTTAGGGACTTTCACCCACGGACATCCAAAGTGCCCGGATGCTCGAACCAAACATTTTCGGTGTCCCCTCTAGCCATCCATGACATGCCTGTGGAGGGTACGACCCTGATGTCACTAGGGCATGCAGTAATCACAACACATAATGCAAGATGCATGAGTCATACAATCCAGTCATGCATCAATCCTCTGCATACCATGCGCTCATGTGAGATAATCTCCACCTATCAGGGAGTCTCATAACAACCTGCCCAATGACATATGCAATGGTCAACCATATCTTATAATAAACATGTAGATGATGCGTATGGGCATGTATCATGATGTTATGCTGTCACATACTCATAATCGGCCTCGACAATCGGCCTCGACAATCGGCCTCGATAATCGGCCTCGGCAATCGGAATTAGCCTCGATAATTAGCCTTGGCAATCGGAATCGGCCTTCATAATTGGAATTGACCTCGATAATCTACCTCGGCAATCGGAATCTGCCTCGACAATTGGAATCGGCCTTTATAATCGAAATCGACCTCGATAATCGGCCTCGGCAATCGGAATCACCCTTGACAATCAGAATCGGCCTCGATAATCGGAATCGGCCTCAACATTTAGAATCGGCCTCGACAATCGGAATCAGCGTCGACAATCAGAATCGGCCTCAACAATCAAATTGGCCTCGATAATCGGAATCAACCTTGACAATCGGCCTCAACTATCAGAATCGGCCTCGATAATCAGCCTCAACAATTGGAATCGGCCTCGATGATCGGCCTCGACAATCGTAAAATGGCCTCAACAATCGGCCTCGATAAACAATTGACCTCGACAATAGAATTGGCCTCAACAATCGGAATCGGCCTCGACAATCTAAATCGGCCTCAATAAACAGAATCGGCCTCAACAATCAGAATCGGCCTCGATAAACAGAATCGGCCTCAACAATCAGAATCGGCCTCAACAATCGGCCGGACAATCGAAATCGGCCTCGACAATCGGAATCGGCCTCAACAATTAACCTTGATAATTGAATCAGCCCCGATAATCGGAATCGGCCTCGACAATCGAATCAGCCTCGATAAATAGAATCGGCCTCGACAATCAGAATCGGTGTCGATAAACGGAATCGGCCTCGACAATCGGCCTTGGCAATCAGAATCGGCCTCGACGATCGAAATTGGCCTAATAAAGGGCCTAATGGAAGGTCACAATGTGGACATCTAACCATCATTGCCCATCAATGTAGACATTTAGCCAACATCGCTCCCAAGCAGTGGTCCACATAAACATCATTACATACATTATAGTGAAATCACACGCTACACATCGGTCCGCACATCATCGCATTGGGCCTTGCTCATGGACCTCATGTACATCACAATGGGCCGCAATACATGGGCCCCATATATGTCAAATAGGCCGCAATATATGGGATGAAAAATACATCTCATTGGGCCTTACCAAATGGGCTGAAAATACCTCACAATAGGCCTCATCATATGGGCCTTATACATCACATCGGGCTTTGCCCATGGGCCTCGAATACATCAAATGGGCCACAACTCATGGGCTTCAAATACACAATAGGTGGGCCCTACACACGGGCCTCAAATCATACAACAGGTGGGCCTCAAATACATCAAATCAGGCCTACCGTTCTAGGTGAGCTATCTACACCATACATCTTTATTTAGAGATAATTTTAGAGCTTTATCCAAACAATGAATTATATCAAAAGATCATCTGAACTATACCACAAATAACAGTCATGATAGTGATCAAAAGGTCAGTTGGCCCACATCACAAATAGTAGTGGAGACAGTGATTTCTAATGTACAAAATTTCACAGGGGCCATCATAACATGTATTTTCCATCCAGTTTATTCATAAGTCACAAGGACCTGAACCAACCTGAGAAACAAATGTCATGTTGGTTCAAAACTTCTGTGACCCAAAAGGGTTTCAATGGTAGACGTCTAATCTCCATTGTCAGTGTGGTCCACTTGATAGCTAGATCTGTTTTATTTTTCATCCCAAGCCCTAGGACAGGCTGATCAATGGATAGACTGTTTGGATATTCACATACATTAGGGTGGGGTCCACGTACGTGGTCTACCTAAGACGGCTCGCCAAAGGGATGGACGGTTCATATGAGGGGTCCACCTAACGGGCTGACGTCTGATACGTCAGCCCATCTTATCTCAAAATAGGTGAGTTCCCACGTGGAGCCACCATACTATATTTTATAATATATATTATACTATAATATATTATATTATATATATTATATATATTATATAATATATATATATATATCCTGGCCGGTCCAGCGTCCAGGCCCTGGACGGCCTGGATGCGGACTGAATTTTTGGTGGGGTCCCACGTCTAGCCAAATGGCTTGCACACACTTCATTGTTAGCCACTTTCAGTAGGGATCAATATCAAGACCTCAGTGTTATAAAGAGGTACCTTTCACCCAGTCTACCACTTGAACTATGGATCAGGGTAGTCCAGTGGGTGGGATTCCCACCTTCCCAATAATGGACGGTGTGGATCATCACCTACAATATGGTGGGCCACACCTTCTAATGGACGGAGTAGATATATCACATATTGGTGGGGCTCACTCCAACATAATGGATAGAGAGAGAGAGAGGGAGAGAGAGAGAGAGAGAGATACGTGAGAGATGGAGGGACCCCACCATTATGGGCCCTCCCTATACAATGCATACATCAAGATGGGTCCCACCATAAGTGAGCCCTTAAATAACAAAATCAAGTCATAAAATCACCCATCGATCGGCCTCCTTCTTGGCTCATATGTCTTCCTTTGCTCCTTGGCTTCCTTTTGATGGTTGAAGATGAAAATTGAATGGCTAGGATGAGAGGGATAGGAAGTGGGCCACACATAGCCTTCTCTCTCCCTTGGGGGACCATAGACGTTGGCTCTCCCTTGGGGTTGCTTGGGAGTAATGAGAGAGAGATGAGAGAGAGAGTGATGTAAAAGAAATGATGGGAGAGAGGGATGGTGAGTGATGGATGGGTGTACTTGATTGTAAGAGAGAGAGTTGACTTAGGGGAGGGGGTGGTTGTACTTGGGGATGGGTGTTGTACTTGGCATTTGATTGATGGATTGATGTGATGTGTCATAGAGATTCTCTCGGAATTGCAATGCACGGTATTTTCCTCAAATTAAAACATCTCCTGGCTCGGGTATTGGGAGACGTGGCATCGGAACCGTGGCAATTTCGAGTCGACTCAGATATGCAGGACTTGGCTTAGGATTGTGCACAAATGTCGAGTACATGTCGAGGGTTGCCGGAATTCGACCGAGAGGACCGAGGAGACATATGGAACGGTACGGTCTAGGATACAGGCCTCACAGGAGTTTCTTAGGTCACTATGGGCTATACCATAGAGTATTTTACCAAGTGATCCTAAGTTATTATCGTGTATTCGAAACGCTATGGGTTGTCCTTGTTGCATGGACTTTTCTGGGTGCCTAGTCCTCCTTAGGGCGTACCTTTGAGTACTTTTTCGGGAGACTAGTTCACCTTAGGTGTCCTCGTTGCTGGTCTTTTTCGGGTGACTAGTTCTCCTTAGGGCATACCTTTGAGTACTTTTCCAGGTGACTAGTTCTCCTTGGGCGACCTTTTTGCTAGCTGGATGTGCATCCACAGGTCTGTGAGCATGTACATGCATTCATGCATTTAAATAAGAATATCTTTGTGGAATTTATTCAATGTATGTGTATCTGATAAACTCTATCTTATTAATATGATGGTCATTGAGAAATGTTCATTATAGATTGTTCCTGACAATTATGCTTAATTATCGAGATTTTTTTATAAATCTTGGGGGTTATACTTCACTGGGATAGCTATTGACGCTATCAAACCATACTCAGTGTGCAAGATACGTAGCTGATGCGCATGTTGGTGTTCTTGTGGAGAATGAGGAGTTAAATGATCTTACTACTCTTGATTATATATTTCATTTCCGCTAAATTTATATTTTTATGTATTGTAAAGGCTTAGGACATTGGTTTGTATAAGCTTTCGGGCAACCACTTTAAATTTGGTTATGTATATTTTGACTCCCTCTTATACTTGAATTGTTTCTATTCCTCTAGATTGCTAACTCTAATATATATATATATATATATATATATATATATATATATATATATATAATATATATATATATATATATATACATGTGAAATTTGGGCTATCTTTAGAAGTTAACACTCGGGTTTTTGTAAAACGAGTAGTGTACTCGGGTTTCAGGAACTGGGGTGTTACAAAAGGGCATGGAGGCAAAAGCAAGCAGAGCATACAAAGGGAACCAAAATGAAGCTAGGTCCCACCCAAATGCACATTGTAACATCCCAGATTTTTGCCAGTCTGGAATTAGACGTCCTTAGGCAATGGGTCGATCCTAACACCTTATTAAATTGTCAGAACTCAATCCCACAGTCTAAAATCGCTTTTAACCCATTTCCTTCACAAATCTCACCTCTCACCACCTTGTTCTTTAAATTTTTTTAAGTACTTTCACATTAGACACTATCTTAAGATTTAGGTGATAAAGAACAATACTTAAACTATAAATTACTGTAACTAGTAAATATAGAAATAAAATGGGCTTTTAGCCATTACCCTTATGGAATTTCACAAAACGAATAGGTTAGTTGAAAACATTAGTCTCTCCTGCCCTAGGACCTTCTCCTGTTGTAATTAGGGCGTGATTCAGTTGAGTATTGATAACTTGAATCTCCTTCTATACAAACTACCAAAGGCCCGAGTATCACCTCAGGCAGAAATCACTCAGGACCAAATCCTTTAGAAATTAGACAAAGTTAACTAAGTGCTAAACTAGATTAGCCATGAAATCCGCTTAAATCACTTTAAATACGATCTGCAAGACCCAAAACTTGTAGAATCATTAATGCTAGGTTACCCTAAAATCTAGGATCAATCTCATTACCCGGCTGCTCTCGGGAGCATCACGAAACTCCGTATCAGATCTGGACCGCCCGTCGGAAGTCCGATTTACGCGAAGTTATAGAATTAGGACCGCCTTGCTGGGCTTGACAACCATGTCAGAAATCAAATACAGATAGTGTCCTGGGACTATTCGCTTGAGCCCGGAGTGAAGAGTGTGAGAAATGTGAAATTAATTAAAAATAAAATATATATTTAAGTAATCTGACATGTGCCGCTTGCGGATCAGTTATAAGGATTCCGACCGTCAGAATTTGACTAGATTACACCCTCGGATCAGGGATATTTGCCGCTACGTGTCAATGTACTTGAAATCTTCGATCGAGTTTCACTGACCGTTGAACTGAAACTAGTCCGCCACGCGTGATCTGGGAAGCCGACCGAAATAAAAACTTAACTAAACCTAGATCCAGTGTTAGTGAGCTTAAGTCCGACCTTTGGCTTTGGCCAAGGGGGGCGCAGAAGTGCTCCGTTGAGACGGAACAGTCCGTATTTGGACATAACCTAAGTATACTTTGTTCCTGAGATTTGGTGAGTTTTTGGACCTATATAAGGACCTTAAACCCTCACTCTCTCATTTCATACGAATTTGAGAAAACCTAGGAGAGAGAAGAGAGAAAAGGTGAGAAGTGTGAGGAAGTGGGAGCATCTTCCGAATACTCTACCCTGCGCTATACACGCTTAACCATCCCGATCTAATCCGCTTTCCCAGCGGTTCCGGCTCCCTTTCTAGGTAAGAAAACCCTAACCCTAACCTGTTTTAGGATTTGGATTGATTCAAGTAGTGAAATAGCTAACGTAACTCGTGATTTAGGTCGTCATATCGACGTTGACGAAAGCGTAGAGATTCTATCGACTCCGTTACGATTCTATGGCATAAGGTGCGGACTTTAGGTGTATAGGTTATGGTTTTCAATGCTTTTAATGTCAGATAATGATAGATTCATGATATGTATGTTATTGCACATGTACAAAGTGTTGTCCATTTCATTTTTCGGTTATACGTTAACTATGTTGGATATACTGTATTCCTCGTATTCGTAGAAAGTACCGTATACGTATAAATTTTGAAAGTGTGTTTGCCATGATAAATGACTATATGTATATGCTATATATGTGTATGATACTTACTCGGAGAAAGGATTCGCCCAAATACATGTTTCGGTTAATATACGTTATGTATGTTAAGAAGTGCATTCTAAGTGTTTGGGAAAATGCTTGTATGAGTGAGTACTTAGATGATTGTGCTTTAGGCAGGTGTTGAGATAGGATTCTCAACTAACTTAGAGATGTATATGATTTCCTCCATGTTGGTTGTCTAATTTAACCGCTTACTATGAAATTATGTGTTTGTATTTCTTGTTTATATTGTGCTTTGTAACATGCTTTATGACATGTTTGTTAACATGCTTGAATTACTTTGTTTATGATGCTTTACTCTACATGCTTCTGGTTAAGGATTGATTGTGATTGGGGTTATGATTATAGTCCAGACAATCGGTAACAGACTTGAGTACGTGGTTGAGATCCATTCGCCACGTAGGATGTGTTTGACGAACCCGAGTCGTACTTCAGTTGGCGACAGTGGTTAGGCCACGCGAAGTGTTTGTGCACTTCATGTCGTTCAGCTGGTTGTGCGCTCGTGCTAGTCAGGCTCGTCAAATAACCCGATCTGTCTTCTGTATGTTCACCATGTTTGGACGCCTCTGTTTGAACCTGAGGTACTAACCTTACCAGTGGAATCTCGTTAACCATGGTACCTCGATCCGCTAAGACTCATGAGCCGAGCATGGTGGTATGGGACACCGTGGTGGAGCTGTCGGCCTACGCTGGGGCCACGTGCCTACCTGTAGTGACCAGTGAGCAACGCAGACTCGTGAGCCAAATACGGTTGTATGGGACACTGTATTCAAGCTATCGGCCTATACTGATTGGTAACGAGCCCTTTGTAGTGACCTCGAGCATACTCTGAATTTGCGGGTGAGGCGATGAGTTTTGCCGCGGTGAATAGAGTATGAACTAGACCTGCATCAATTTAGTGATGAACCGTTAAAAAGGTGATGGGGGAGTGGTGTAACGAATGCGTGTAACAGCCCTGGCAGCCTTTACAGCAACCTAGAACCGCATCATCGTATGAGAGTATCTAGGACTGACGACCCTAGAATGGATCATTATTTGGGAATGATATAAGGAAGGTACCTTAGTTTCCCAATACTGCTGTTTGAAATGGACTAATAACAACTCGGTAATCATGCTCATCATCGCATTACATGTGCCTGGAAGATGTAGAGCACTGAGGATGCCAGCATGCCGCGGACGTAAGATGGTGCCGCACGAGGGAGTATGTTAGTGAGGGCATGCATCATAATCGCATCTCATCCTTGCATTAATTACAGTACTTAGGAATGTTGATTATACTGCTTTATCATTACTGCTTGATTGTTTTGATAACATATTAACCTATGCTTTATTATTCCACTGAGTTAGCTACTCACTCCCACGTTACGGGACGGTGTTGTACACACCAACCAGACCCTGTTGTAGCTGCAGGTGATGCTGAGGTGAGCCGGAGCCGGCGGACGATGATGAGGAGGATGCCTTCTTGTATATGTCGTATTCTGGCGGCTTCATGTGAGCCATGTTTTGATTGACGGGGTTACAGGGATGTTAACTAGATTACACTACACCTTTGGTATATTTTGAAATTGTACTTGTAATTAATTAACCTGGTAACATTATCACACTCTAGAGACTCACCACAGTTTATATAGTTTATATATCTAACACAGTCTTCCGCTTACTATCTTACTTATCTCCGGAGTATTATATGTTGTTTTGGCTTAATCTCACTCATGTTCAATGCACTAATATAGATAACATTCAATCATCATTCATTATGTTGCATAAGTGATGCGTTGGAACTCGGGAGTTGAGTTTATGCTCGACCCCCGATTTTCAGGGCGTTACACACATGGGCCCAAGTAATCACCTTGGATCCATTTTTTACATAACCAAAAAAAAAAAAAAAAAAAAAACTCCCAAAGAAAATAATAGTCCTTACATGCAGCTTAATTTACATGAAATGTAACATCATATTATACATATGGGAGAATGGGAGCAAAAGAGAGAAAAATGAAAAAAGTGGAAAATCTCGAAAGTGCAACTCCATTCACCACCTGAGTCTTAAAGTGTTACTGCTGCCCACCATTTGACACCACACTTAAAACTTCAAAGGAGCACTTATGGAAGAAAAAAGAGGAGACATAAGAACACATAAAGAGAAAAGGGAAAAATGGAAGGAAGGGAAAGCATAAATGAACCCTACCTTTTACCCTTACACCAAGAGGGCACCACCTTGCTTTCCAAAATTCCAAACAAAGCCCCTACTTGAAACCAAAGGATGGAGAGAAAAGAAAGAAAGAAAGAGAGCTTAAAAGGGAGTAAGGAAAGAAGGAAAGCGGAGAAAATTTAGAAATGTAGCATGCTGGGACGAGCCACCTTAAGCTGGAATATATAGAGGAGGAGGCTACGCTCCATTACCTAGTGCCTGAAAGAAACCAGCGAGTAAAGGGAGGACTGGCGGCAGCCAGGATGCCACCAGTCCCCCTTTTACTAATGAGACTTAGCCTAGCTCTCTCCCTTGGGAAGAGAGGGGCTTTAGGAAGACCTCCTTGCAAGGAATCTTGCACAGATTGTCCATTATAAGGTGATGTCGGAGAGAAAATAGACCAAATGATGAAAATGGTGACAAAAATTCAAATTTTAATCCATAATCCAATAACTCATGAGAAATTGAAAAGAAATTGGAGGGATTATGTGGATGAGAGAGAAAATCCCATGCATTTTCAAGTTTCACAAAAATCCAATTCCAATAAAAACCAACATCGATCATGACCGTCGATTCACGATCCGATGGACTGGATCCTTTTCAAAAACCCAAAACACCAGCATCGATCGAGACCGTCAACTTGCAATCTGATGGATTGGATTCTTTCATTAAAAACCAGTATCAATCGCAACCATTGATTTGCAATCCGATGGACTAGACCTTTTCAAAAATCTAAAACATAAGCATCGATCGCGATTGTCAATTTACAATCCGATGGATTGGATTCTTTCAATAAAAACTAGCATCGATCACGGTCGTCGATTCGTGATCCGATGGACTAGATCCTTTTCAAAAACACAAAACACCAGCATCGATCGCGATCATCAACTCATGATCCGATGGACTGAATTCTTCCAATAAAAACCAACATCGATCGCGACCATCAATTCATGATCCGATGGACTGGATCCTTTTCAAAAATTCAAAATACAAGCATTGATCACGATCGTCAACTCATAATCCAGTGGACTGGATTCTTCTAATAAAAACCAAATATTAATTGCGATTGTCAATTCGCGATCCAATGGACTGGCCTTACAAGTCCAACAACCAACTGGGAAAATCCTGGATATATTCGATGGAATCAAAGGCAGTTTGATGCAATCGAAACTTATGTTTCAATGGCATCGAATGCATTTCGATGACATCGATATAAGGCATATTATCTCCAGCAAGCTTTGAAATACTCTAAGTATACTCAATGCAATTGAATCACTTTTGATGGCATCGAAGTAAGTTAATCGATGGCATCAAACACTGATCGATAGCATCGAAAAGAGAACTAGTTTGTCCAGCAAACCTACAAGGAAAATCACATATTCTCGATTACATCGAAGACCATTCGATGACATCGATATTCAAATTTTGATGACATCAAAGAGTTGTTTGATGACATCGAAATATGGACCAAACTGTCGAGAGTGCTTTTATAAGAAAATTTATTTTTTACTTAATGGCATCGAAGCTCGTTCGATGGCATCGAAAATAGTGCTTAATATGTCCAACAACCAAGTGATATTTTAAAAGGAAAATCCCGATGGCTTCGAGCCATCTCTCGATGACATCGAAGGGCCCATTGATGGCATCGAAGGATGTTCGATGAAATCGGATAGAATTTATCTTGCACTTATCATAGTGCAGAGTGTTAATGCAATCAAAGAAGGTTTGATGATATCGAAGGAAACTTCGATGGCATCGAAGACCCTTCGATGGCATCAACAACGACAGATTTCTACCCACTTTTTTTACCATTGGGATTTGACTCTATATAAACACTTGTGTTGCTTCTTGAATATTAGAGCAAGTATTGAAGAGTGCTTTGAGAGAGTTATTACTAGAGTTATTATCCTTTCTCTTAAGCTCTCTTTCCAATAGGAGTTCATCTTTCAATCTATGTCTTAAAGGCATTTATTGGTGTATCCATAGCGTGGATTGAAAAATGAACTCTGACCTTTATTGTTCATCCAATAGCACCCTTTATGATAAATCATTGTGCTGGGATCTTTAAAGGCTTTGCTCATGGGAATCTTATCTAGATCTTAAATGCATATCATTAACTAGAGTAGATTAACCATATCCTAAACCCAACAACCTCGATACCTCGATTGGAGCATCTACAAGAGGTTAAGGTTCAAGGGGCTGAAGACTCTTCACTACTAAGAAGATCCTCAACAACATATGTTAAAATGGGGCTCACTCACTTATAAGTATCTCGAGTCCATTGAGCCTGAAGCCCTTTCCTTGTGTCAGATTCGGATTCAGAGTTTAAGTTGACAAAATCGCTAAGTCCTTTCGTAGGCCTCCAACGGGTGAATACATGTAGTGTCCTTGTGTAGGACTACTGCTTTGTATAGGCATATAGGTTGCCTTGTGTAGGCTCCTACAAGTGTCCTTGTGTAGGATATGTTGCCTTGTGTAGGTATAGGTTTTCTGGTGTAGGCTCCTAGAAGTGTCCTTGTGTAGGACCTGTAGCCTTGTGTATGCACCTAAGGTTGCCTTGTGTAGGCTCCTTAGTTTAACCTTGTAAGGTTGTAAAGGTTCTTGGTTAACCTGATTTAAAACCATTGGATAGTGAAATCTAGTACACTCATGGGTTGAGTGCGTCCACCGGGAGTGGAGTAGGCATATAGCCGAACCATTATATATGATCGTGTTTGGGATTTTCATTACACATTTGGTAATTATGCTTATGTGATTTAAATGCCTATTTATAATGCATCATTAGATGAATGATTAGGCTTAATAAGAATCACATCCCACACACTCATATACACTATCTCTATAGGCTAGTTGCTTTATTTGCAAATCATTTGTAGCCTATGTGAATGGACCCTCTATTGGCTTAGAAGTTGTAGAATTACTTTGCCTTAGTTTGATTGGTAAATTAGTTTAAGTTAGGTATTGTCTACTTTTAATAAGTAAATATTTTTTCAAAAAAAGTTCTATTCACCCCCTCTAGGACACTTGGACATAAATCCATATTTCAATTAGTAGTTCGACTAGGTATCAGAGTGGGTTCCTCTTGAACGGTTTAACAACCTAGAGGAAGATCCTAATTGAAGTTGGAAATATGACCAAGGGAGAAGGAACAAAAGTCTCTCGTCCACCTAGCTTCGATGGTTAAAATTATGTATATTGGAAAGCTAGGATGAGCATATTTTTAGAATATTTAGATCATGTTATTTGGGACATCGTTGAGACTAAATATGTGCCACCAACTGAATAGTGGTACTTGACAATGGCACTACCGTCTCTAAACCATAACCAAATGCAATGTGGATTGACTATGACAAAAAAAAAAAAAAAAAAAAAAAAAAAAAAAAAAGAAGAAGAAGAAGAAGGAAAACATGTGATGCCAAAGCAATGAATGTTATTTATTGTGCAGTTTCACGAGAAGAATTCAAATAAATTTGTATGTGTAAAACTTCAAAAGAAGTATGGGATTTATTGGAAACCACCTATGAAGGACAAGCACAGTAAAGTGCTCAAAGTTGCAGCTCTTGACAGTCCAATTTAAAAATATAAAAATGGACGCACATGAGACATTCATGGAGTTTTATATAAAATTGAACGATATATGTAACTCCATTTGGGGATTTGGAGAAAGGGTTCCGGTATGTAAGGCCCGACCCAACAACACAAGATATTGTCTGCTTTGCCGAAGCTCACGGGTTTAAAACGTGTCTTGACTGTTAAGGAATGAGCCCACTTAAAGCCACCACAACTCCAGACAGCTCTTCTGATGTGGGACAAAGTTTAGCCTCTACTGTGTGTATAGTAGCCTGCCAACCACTGGTAGCTCGCCCAGGCCCTTAGGCCCAGCCCACATCAGTGTCTGCCCACGTGTGCCCGCCCATGTGTGACCACAGTGACGGGGCGTCACACAGTACCTAAAATCTGTAGGAAAATCTTGAGATCCCTACCAGAACACTTCAACTCCAAAGTCACCACTATGGAAGATTGTAGAAATATTGATGATATGAAAGTTGAAGAACTAGTGAGTTCTCCACAAACCTTTGAACTACACTTTAAAACTCCCACGAAATCCAAACACCATGTCCTCAAGACCTCCAAAAACAAAGTTGAAACTGAGGAAAGTGAAGAGGATAATGGAGATGAGGAGGTAGCCCTCTTGGCCAAGTGGTTCAAAAGATTCCTCAACAAGAACCATGGAAGGGCATTTAACAAAGGGAAAACAAATCGAACTATAGGCACCAAACAGGCAAATCATTTACAAAGTCCAAAGAACCCCAATGTTACAATTGTTGAAGATATGGTCATCTATTTATCGAATGTCCCACAAAGAAATCAAAGGGAAAGGTTATGACAGCCATATGAGATGATACCAAAGACTCCAAATAAAAAATGAGTCTGAAAGTGATGGGGACTAAAAGTCATTGAAAATTCTAATGACCTCTACCACTATTGTCATCCCGGATCTAAGGGATAATGAGGAGATACATGAGCAACCAACTGAAAAGGCCTCCACCTCAAATGATGAGGAAGAAGAAGAATAAGAAAGTGATAACATCCAAGTAGCTTATGACCAGCTTTATACACATAGTAAAAACGTTCTTAGAAATCTTGGGCAAGCTAACAATGTGAACAAACAGCTACAAACAGACTTGGATGAAGCATATGCTACAAATACACAATTGGCTGATAGCCTACAAGAATATTATGTTGAGAATGCCAAGCTTGAAAGGGAAGCCGTTGATGATGGATTTAAGATTGAAAAATTAATCAAAACAATGGAACATCTAGAATCAGAAATTGAGAAACTGAAAACTGAAAATAGAAATCTGAAACTAGATGTAGAAAAGTTGTCACGCCCCAAACTCGGAAACCGGCTCACAAAATTCTCAATCGCCGAATCCGGTGCCGACAGCCTCCGTAGTACCCCATTCTCGGCTCCCAGCGCTCATATGCCAGAATCCAATCCTAGGATCCTAGAAGGAGGACTTTCCAATGTACATTTTATTCATAATAAGCATAACCACAAGTTTACCCAGATCACAAAAGCAACATCATCATCACATATCCACTAATATAAACAGTTGAATACAATGCTGAAAGGGAAAATACATATATCAAAAATTAAAGCTCCAGAAGATGGCTGCACGCTCCATGCTCAACGCCGTTGCGACCAACACCACCTGCACGCATCTATCATGCATAAGCTTATAGAAAGCTTAGAGGGTGGTGAAAGTGTGTGCGTGAGATAAGTGTCAAGCACACAAATGCAACGTCGTAATCATACAATGTCGAAATACTGGCGAGATCATGAATCATACGATATCAGAGTAAGCAGAAATACTGACAATTCCATGAGTCATACAATATCAGAGTACGCAATACAAATCAGCTATGTAAATGAGTAGTCATAAAGAGTCAAGTATCAGATACCGATGATGCAATGCAATATGCGGTGCGAATGACCATGCAAGAGTGTGATGTCGGAATGATGGTACGTAGTATCGGAAGCTATGGGGTCCACCACAAGGGACTTCTATCCAAACCAGTCCCATACCTAAATTTGGATAGTCCGACTCAATATGGTAAACTCCTGATCTCAGGTTAGTAGCGCGCCCCAACTGAAATCCTGGCCATTGCGAAGGTATACGTAACAAATAGTTACGCACCACCAGCCCGAGTGGGTGGTGAATGAATGAATTAATGAGTATGCAACTCCTGCTCCACAAATCAGTATTGTACATCTCTGGGATCATCATCAGGGTATAGTACACTCTACATGTAATCGTCTCCCACTGACGCGTGACCATGCAAGTGGAAGAGACCTCACTATTCGCCTGACCAGTAGTCAGCCAATATCTACCCGGCACGTCGATAGCGGACCCATTCACGAGTTGGTCAAACTCAGCCTAGCTATGCCCCTACCCTCGAGCAGGTAAGGCCACACCCCCTCCCAACTGACCATGACACAGTGGGAGACACGACCTCTTGGTATTCGGCACTCGGGCACTCATGTATCCACTCGGTCTCGACGTTGGGGCATCCTCTGGTACGAAGAGGGTTTAGGGATTTTCACCTAGGGCCATCTATGGCGGCCTAATGCTAGTAACAAATTTTTGATGTCCCATCTGGCCATCCATGGCATGACTGTGGAGGCTATGGCCCTGATGTCGCTAGGGTATACAATAATCACAAAAGGGGGAGAATGGATGTTTAATGGATGTATGTTACTCAAGGAGAGTATGTGTTGAGGTGGAATATATGTTGAATTGATTTGCAAGTTCATGCTATTATGAATGTGTGCCTGATATTAACTGGTGCATGATTATTTAACCAGATATTTTGTTTTATGAAATATTGTAAGTGTGTTCTGTCACTAATTTGACAAAGGGAGAGATTGTAAGTGCTATAGTTGATAGCCTCACTATATTGTCAAATTTGTGGTGCCAAAGACACTGTATGTATCTTGTTATGAAGCATGCATATGTGAAGAACAAAGCTCTACACATGGTATGCCAAGTCAAGACAAAAGTCTCACAAGATCAGCTTCGATAGACAAGCAATGTTCACAAGTCAAGACTCGAGAATGTGAGAATGTTTGACTTAGTTCAAGCCAAGTATAATTCAAGATCTCAAGAAGCTTTCAAGTTCAAGCTACACCGAGATCTCAAGCTTCAGTAAGCTCAAGGTCACTCGTCTAAATTTCAATGTCCTTACTTCACTATTAAGGTATGTTTGACCTTAGGTTGACCTTTAGAGTAGGTCATTTCGGATACATAATTCATATGTTTTATATAAGTAAGTTTGGTCTGTTCTAAGACTAGTCCTGGACTTTGTTCGACTTGTCCTAGCACTGCTTCCACCTGTCCTAGAATTGCCTGGACCAGTCGTAAATTTGTTGCAAAAATTTGAAATTTTTTATTAAGCTTCGACCAGTCCTAGGGTCTGTTCGACTAGCCGTATGAACAGTGTCGACTGCTTCTTCGACCTGTCGTAGACCTACGACTCAAACTACAGCGTTGAAATTCGACTTGATTTGACTAGTCGTGAGCAACCTTCAACCAGTCGAAGGTGTCCTTCGACCAGTCGTAGACTACCTACGACCAGTCATGAAACTGCCTTATCTTATCGCGCTCGAATTTTCAAATTTTCGTTGGTCCTACGACCAGTCGTAGCGACTTCTAGACCAGTCGAAGACGTGATTTGTTCACCTATAAATAGAGCACGAATCTCAGAATATTAAATACTACTCAAGCAATTTTAATCCGACTTTCTGAGAGCTAAGTCTGTGCTCCATTTAAGCTAAGTGTGCATATTTAATATTTTCTTTCTTTAGCTTTTTAAATTGATTTTGTTTCTTGTATTCCAATCTGATCTGAAAAGATGAAGTGTTGTTTTCCTTTTTCTGGAATCAAAATCAATTAAAGCTAGCCCATTTGTTTTAATTTAAAACCTATTAGAACTTAGAACCATTATATAGTGAGTATTGGACATTGAACTTTGACATTCAAACCTCTACTCCGACTTGGTTCTTCCGGGCTGCTACAACAAAGAAGAAAAACAGGTATTTTACATTTTGTGTAATTTACTTTATTTGGTTTTATTTGAGGTTAAGCTAGAAAAATCTCAAAGTTGTTGGTTATCTGAGGAGAGCCAGAAAACTCAGAAGTAAGGGTTTTTGAATTATGTAAGCCCTTTGAAAAAGACACAATTATGAAGGTTTTGGGTGAACCTGTGAAAACCTATTTGATAGTGAATGCTAATATCCCCTGTGTGAGGATATTAGAGTGGAGTAGCAATCTGTGTGGCTGTTGTTGAACAGTTGGTGTACACACAGGCGAACCACTATAACTCTTTGTGTTGTGTGGGTGTGTGCTTTATTTTCCTATCTTTGATTATTCAGTTGTGGAATGTATGTGTGGAAGTGAATGTTGTAATTTTTTCATTTCAAGCATTGTGGGAATGTTGTAATAATTTAGATTTAAATTCCTGCAATTTATTTCAATTCCTTGCTATTTATTTATTCCTCTTTAGTTTGAGTCTTTGATACAAAGACCTTTCTAGAAATAAGGTTGTCCTACCATAAACCCTTGGTTTTTGGTGTAAGGTTGTCCTTAGAACAACTTTTGTATCAACCTCTCAATACTTGTTTATTGAGATTGCTTTTCATTTCAGCATTGTGAATTGATTTACTTTATTTGGCTATCTCATTATTAAATTCTGCCGTAATTATTTTAAATTTGGCATTGTCCTATTCACCCCCCCTCTAGGACATATAGCTTGGTCATTTCAGAATAGACAATCAGAATCGGCCTCGACAATCGGAATCGGCCTCGATAATCAGCCTCGACAATTGGAATCGGCCTCGACAATCAGAATCGGCCTCGATAATCGGAATTGAAATCTGCCTCAACAATCGGCCTCGACAATCGGAATCAGCCTCAATAATCGAAATCGGCCTCAACAATCGAAATCGACCTCAATAATCAGAACGGCCTCGACAATCAGAATCGGCCTCGACAATCGGAATTAGCCTCGACAATCGGAATCAGCCTCTACAATTGGAATCAGCCTCGACAATCGGAATCGGCCTCGATTATTGGAATCGGCCTTAACAATCGGCCTCGACAATCGGAATCAGCCTCGATAATTGGACTCAACAATCAGAATCGGCTTCGACAATCGGAATCGGTAATCGGCCTCTACGCAAGGCGGGATCCATGGATGGATAGCCGATGATGGACCAAGCAATATCAATGGGGCCCAATCGTTTGGGGTAACCCACTAGAGAATGACTAGAATGAGCCTAACCAGGCCTAAAGGAAGGTCACAATGTGGACGTTTAACCATCATTGCCTATCAATGTGGACCTTTAACCAACATTGCTCCCAAGGAGTGGCCCACATAGGGCCAAACGTACAGTGGGCCCTCGACCCCATGGACCACACATACATCACATTGGGCCTCACACATGGTCGTCAATGCATCACAATGGGCCTCGCTATCTGCACCATATATACATCATTCTAGGCCTCACACATGGGTCACACATCACATCGGGCCTCAGACGTGGGCCACAATTACATCACAATGGGCCTCCCCACATGGGCCTCAAAACACATCATAGTGGGCCTCCTCACGTGCCTAATATACATCACCATGGGCCATGACCCATGGTCCTTAAATACATCACAATGGGCTACGACCCATGGGCCTCAGTATACATCATAATGGACCGCATCAATGGCCGCACTAATGGGCCTCATATACACAACATGTGGGCCCTGCTCATGGGCCTCAAATGCATAACATGTGGGCCCTACACCTGGGTCTCATATGCATCAAATGGGCCACGTATCTGGGCCTCAAATACATCAAAAGGGCCACGCGTCATGGGCCTCAGATTCAAGTAGGTGGGCCCCATCATATGGGCCTTAAATATAAGGCAGGTGGGCCCTATAACATGGGCCTTAAATATACATCATGATGGGCCGCATGAATGGGCTGCACCAATGGGCCTCAAGTGGGCTTGGACCAAATCAGAAATCATTTCAATAGTTGTAGGTGTAACATATGTATCACTGTACACTATCATTCCATGGGGCACATGGCCCACTAATGATGATCAACACTGTCCAAACATTGTCCAAATAAATCAGCACCATCCAAACATTGTCTATGTAAATCTACACCATCCAGACATGTCCAGCACCGTCTAACACGTCCAAACATTGGACAGCACCAACCAAACATTGTCCAGCACCGTCCAGCATTATCTGGACGGTGTGATGAAATAAATACATCATGGTGGTGTACCATCAAATGGATGGTTAGATAAAACACGTCCCAAGGTGGGTCCCACGTAGGGCCCACCATATAATATTATATGTTATAATACATATATTATTACCATTATTATTATATTATTATTATTTATTTTAAAAGATGCAGCGCCCAGGCCCGCCAAATCAAACCGGGGACCACCACATAAATGATCTAGGAAAAATGGATGGACGGTGTTGATAAAACACTTACATCACGGTGTAATCCCACCATCCGGCAATCTGGACGGTGGAGATAAAACACATAAATCATGGTGCCACAACACCGTCCAAGTGTCTGGACGGTGCAGACACAATACAAACAAGGTGGGCCCCATCCGTCTGGCATATGGATGGCATGGCTAAAACATATATATATATATATATTAAAGGTGGGTCCACACGTGTGGGACCCACCAGCTCTTGGAAGGAGTTGCCTTCACTCTTCAATTCAAACGGTCCAGCAGCAACTGTTGTTGGACGCTCAACGCTTAGACGGTCGGGATTACGGTCATCAAGGTGGGCCCGCGATCCGGCCAAAATGGACAGACGGTGGTGGATCTAACACATACATCATGATGGGCCCACAAGACTTGTTGACGCTGGTCCGGCAGCTGCATGCTACTCGACGTCCAGCAGATGAGCGTCCTAGATCTAAAACGCATGGATTAAGGTGGGTCAACACGTGTGGGACCCACCAATTTGTGAGATCAAGCTGACATATGTGTTTTCTCTTCATACAGGTGGCCTGCCCTAGACGGTCCATGCAGCATCGCTGCTGGACGTCTGCAAGGTGGACCCCACAATGGGCAGCGTGGGTTCCATCCACACATCAGGCGAGTCCCATTTAAATGGACGGATGGTGTGGATGAAATCCACATGCAGGTGGGTCCCACGTGACTGGATGACATGGATCATCATAGGTGGGCCATCATATAAAAAATATATAGAAAAGAGAGAGAGAGAGAGAGAGAGAGAGAGAGAGAGAGAGATGATAGAGAGAGATGGAGAGACGTGAGTAGCGGAGGGACCCCGCCACTATGGGTCCCTCTTTAAACAATGCATACATCAAGATGGGTCCCACCATATGTGGGCCCTGTAATCATCAAAATCACACAAGTCAAACCTTAGAAGAACACCCACCTTTAATTTCTTCCTCCTTCATCCGCCAATGCATTCAAGAGTTCCAAGGAAAGAGTTTAAACGGTGGAGATGAAGCTTGGATGGTGGGATTGGGTGGTATGAAGGTGGGCCACACTAGCTTCTCTCCCATAGAAGCTATGGACGGTTGCTTGGAGAATGAGGGAGAGAGAGATAAGAGAGAGAGGTTGTATGAGAGAGGGATAGGTGAGTGATGGGGTGTGATGGGTGATGTGTACTTTGACATGTAAGGGATGGGTTGCTTTGACTTTGGGATTGTTTGGGGATAGGGTGTTGTACTTGACATGTGAGGTGATTGATTGGATTGATTGATGAGACATTTCTCTTGGGTTTTGCAAAGCGCGGCATTTTTCTCAAACTGAACGCGGGCCCACATCTCCTGGGTCGGGCATCGCATCAGCGTGCGGACGTGGCGTCGGAACCGCGGCGATGATGCGGTCGCACTGGTACAAGTCTCAGGTCAAGCCGACTCAGATCGACAGGATGTAACTTAGGGATGCGCGTAACTGCTATCTACGCATTGAGGGTCGCCGGAATTTGACCGGGAGGACCGCGGAAGCCTACGGAATGGTACAGTCTAGGATACGGGTCTCACAAAAGTCCAATCACTCACGGAACTTGTAAATGATTTTATGTATAACACACATGGATTGCCATATTTTGTAAGATAAAAGTGCTTCAAGTTAGATCGCAAGTTTGGAATGACAACGACATCTTAACTACACTACATGCCTGAAGATCAGCTCAAGATTGTCTTATGATCAGCTTAAGATCGGCATATCTTCTCAAGTAGTCATCACCCAATTTCAAGACAAGATTAAGTCAAAGTTCAAGACAAGTTGTCCCATATATTTGCTAAAAACAAGGGTGGTATCGCCCTAGAAAGACCCTAGGTTCGGATATTTCAAAAAGTCATTAAACTTGGGTTTTAATTGTGTTTTTGGTCTGGAATTTGGCCAGCCTTACTTCTGGTTCAGCCAACCTAACATTTTTTGCTAACCTAACTTCAAGCCCTGGCCAAATAACAAATTCTGTTGAAAATTCGGCCAACCTAAGTTTTGGTACGGTTAGCCCAAGCTTGAAATTCGGCTAGCCCGAGTGTGCTAGGGTCAAATTCTAGCAATGCAAACTTTTGATTTTTGCAGGAATTCGGTCAGCCGAATTTTTGATAGATCTTATCCCATGAGATCCGATAGCCATTGGAACGAATCTTGTGGAATCCGGTTAGCCGAAGCATTTCTTAGGCTAGTCGAATTTCTAATATCTTTGACTATAAATAAAGGCTTTTTCTCATTCTAAATTACAATGAAAAATCACTCTAAACCTTCTGCAAGAAAGAGAGAAGCTCAAGTCCTCGGTAAGCTATCTGTGTTGTATCTATAACTTATTTTTTAACTTATTCAATTCCCTTTTTCTCAAGATCATTTCAATCTTAGTCTAAAGAGTATTATATACTATCTTTGAGATCTAATGAGAATTGAATCAAGTAGCATTTGGGTTTTTCATTTCTAAAATCTGTAGAACCCTACACTCTTTCTGTTTATACGAATATTGCCTCCTCTACATTTAAGAAAGAAGTTCTTTTCTTACAAGCTTCTATTACATTTTCGAATCTACATTTGAAGATAAGTATTTTACTACTTTATTTCATTTTAGGTTTTTTAAGATAGCCTGTGAAAATATCAATGAGTTGATTTGTGATAGCCCGTGAAAATCACAAAGGGGGTTTTTATTTGTAATAGCCTGTCAAAATCACAAAAGGAGTTTTTATTGTGATAGCCCGTGAAAATCACAAGGAACTGTATTAGGTTTTTAAGACGAACTTGTGAAAACCTTATTATAGTGAAAGCCAAAATTACGAGGGTAGTATTTTTGGGAGTAGAGTAAGTGTGGTTGTTTTAAGCATTTAACCAATATAACTCCTTGTGCCTTGTGGTAAATGCTTTATTGTTTCGGTGGTAGATGTTATTTATTATTTCATTCTTTATGGTGAATAATGTAATTCTTTTATCTTTTCTTGCTAGTTTGAAAGATTGATTTTAAAGACATTCGTGAAATAAGTTGTCCTGCCTATTATTTTATATGAAGGTTGTTGTACGAATCATTTAGAATCAATGTTTTAATATTCAAGCGATTGAGATTTTTGTATGCTTTATATATTCTGCATTTATTTTGATTATTTGACATTGTCCTATTCACCCCCTCTAAAACATCGCTAGCTCTCCTTTTCAGAACTTAATCATAAGTTTTTCCAAAGTATTGAAAAACTAGAAAAACTTCCAGGCTTGGGTAGAAACTTTAGGGATAGGAGAGGCTTGGACTATGAAATAGGTAAATCTGGTTCTTCTCCTGTACCTCCCATGACTAAGAAATCTGTCGCATCAGGAAGCAACACAAAAACTACTCATGTTTGCCATGTATGTGGAGATATGTAGCACTACAAGTTTAAATGTCTAGCACCTAGACAACCCTACTCCACTTCCGAGTTGAGCAATATAGGTAAATTTATACCAACTGGAAAAATGATAAAGAAATTAAAGAATTCTCTGAAGAAATCAAATGAGAGGAAATATCCCACTCCTCCTAAAAGGACAAAGAATAGAGGAGTTGCTGAAGTAAGTAGATCAACTGAATCAGAAGACCAAAAAATTGGTGAATCAAGAAAATCTGGATCGGTTGCTTAAAAACTCCAAACCACCCATGGATAACCACCCTAAAAGAGAAAACGAAACATCATCTCCAAAAAGGATGGTCACAAAATGGGTGATCATAAATAAGAAAAATTGCCATGCGATTAATATTGCACCTGAAGTGGGCACTAGTAGCGGTTGCTCCAAGTAAATAACTGGTAACCATGACCCACTTTTGTGATAGCACTAAATTTGATGATGGGTTAATTACATCTAAAGGGAGCTCCTTGCATATTTTCAATAAAAACCGGCTTACTTGAAGTCCCATAGGCATCCCTGATGGAGACGACCAGTAGCTAGACCTATCTCAAAATCATCTTGCAATAAAAACCCCCATGGAGTATCACTCCCCATAGTGGGGCGACTTTCTAAATTAAAATAATAATAATAATAATAATAAATCAAAATAAAGCATCAGACACTTCTGAGGCACTAAGTGATCTTTCATATCTCTGGGTGGGAGTCGGCGTAAAATAAAATAAGATCTGATATCTCGCGATTTCCTTGTAGATTACCAAATCCAAATGCACATCAAAATACAATCAAACTATACTCTAGTGTCAGCTCCATTGTATCAAATGCTAATGCTCTGAAAAGACGATAGGCGAAGACTAGTAAGAAGAAATCATCCAAACGGTGAAAAAGACAAATTGTAACCTAAGTTTTAAAATCAGAAGATTGCATGGAAACATGTCACCCGCACATACCTAGACGTGGATGCTTGTAGAATTTGATCGAGTCCAAGTCGGCATAGTGAGTTCCCTGTAAGGCTGCAGAAAGCGCAGGGCATCTTAACCACTTTGATGATCAAACAAAGCAAGTACTCATGGGTGATCTGGGAAGCAATTGACAATCCAGTACCGGGTCAGTATCCTTGTAAGGCCTTTACTGTACCTATCCAATGTTAGTACTGATCAAGAGTGAAAGGGTTGCAATTAGCGGCCCGCACAGGGACAATCGCTACATTTTCCTCAAACCCTCGGATATGTGTGAGTTATTTATTTACAAGCAACCAACTGACACGGACATAAAAGCATGCAACAAATCTGTATCGCAATTCATGATTAACTATAAAAGGTGGGGTGTCCACTCGCTTTGGCATTCGGTTGCACACAACCTCTGTAAAAGAGGGGCATCTGTAGACACCTCACCCCGTGTTGATAATTTGATTGAGTTTGAACCGATAGATGGACAACTGAATCCCAATCTAAACCCTAATCCTAAAAGCTTAAACCCCAGGAACCCCAGTCCTAAACCCTAAACTCAACCCATTCAACCCAGTCAGCATAACTTTGAACCCTAAGAACCTAAAACCCTGGAGCCTTGAGTCAACTTGACGAGTCAACTCGCCCTGTCGACTCGCTAAGTTAACTCATCCGGTCAGCCTACCTAATCCTATAACCCAGTCAACTCACCTAGTTAGCCCAAAATCAAGCCCGAACCCAAGCCTAAAAGTAAGCTCAATCGGAGAAATATGTAAAACTTCAAAGCAACAACTTTCATAGTAGAGCCTCCACATGCTTGGAGGATGCTGCACACCAAAGCAGGGAGTCTAAGTGGGGATCGGTGGTAGTCAAGTTGCTGCCGACCACGTGGCACTCCCCTCTTTGGGGCAGCATCCCTCAAGCATGTGGAATCTCATTTTTTAAGCATCAGTGTGTGGTTGAAGTGCATTTACTCTGATGCCCATCTCCTTACCTAAAATTACCCTTTTACCACCTCATCCAACATATAAGATGATACCATGTGGCAATATCCAATCCTAGCCCTTCAACCATTTTTCCCCTAGGATCGCTAAGATTTACCAGAAAACCGGGTTAGGAGACTATAAATAGCCCACTACCCTTTTCATTTCACACACCCAATAATCCTATAAACATCAGAAACCATCCATTCTCATTTCAGATACCATACCCATCAGGGTCCATTCCTCCACCAAGGAAAGTGAGAGTGAGAGAGAGCCCAGCCCTGGTCTAGCCTAGCCTAAAAAGAATCCAAGCTTCCTGGGCCACCTAAGTTCAAATCTAAATTACTCAATCTAGCCTTGCGACACTACGGTTCATCCAACTGTTCAAGCTTCTATCAGCTTCATCGACTCCAAGCATTAACATCGTGCAACATTCATTCACTTCTCAACCCCCTTACTCATCATATATATCAGCTTCATAGGCTATTTTCATTGTTTTCTTACATCTGATTGCAGGTGTATGCTCTAAGGCTTGCCGATATAATCGGATCTTGCCTAATAGAAACCTTAGCCAGTTAAACGTCATTTTAGCAAATACATTGCATTCCATCGTTTTCTTGTATCGGACTGGCGGGCATATGCCCTGATACCTGCCGATATAATCACATCAGGTCCACTAGAAACCTTAGCTGGTTGGTTGTTGTTTTATCATAAGCATCAATACAACATCAAGCATCCCAATACACACGTACCTTGCACCTGCACTTGATCATTTCAAATGTATGCTCTACGACTTGCCGATATATTCGAATATTGCTCATCAAAAATTCAGATCGGTCAATCGTCACTACCATTACATCGTATTATATTTTCTGCACGCGAGAACTAACCTTATTCTTCAGAAATTAGTTAAATCTTATGAAGTAAAGACTACTTCCGTATGGGCAGAGTGGGTGCCTAACACCTTCTATCTCTGTAACCATGATCCCGTACTTGGAATATCTGAAACGGAAACTCACGAGTCATCTTAGATTTAAGGATCTTCGGGTCCTCAATGTTAACCGTTTCTACGGGGTCTAACCAACTGTAAAATCGTAATAATTGGTTAGTGGCGACCCTAGTCAAATATTACACAATTTTTTCCCTTTTACAAAAGCCCTCCAGTGAGGCAACCAATTAAAAAGAGGAGAGTCAATCTCCAGTCCCCTCGAGAAATCCGCTCTCAAGCATCCACAATGAGGATAGGGGTCAAGCCCATATGCAACATCCACAGGCCCACATGGATTTTAGATGTTTGATTTTCAGAATCCAAGTCCTATTGTGGTCTTTCAAAACAGACATACGGAGTAGATTTGTCGTGGACATATCTTTTGGTCCCAAACAGGCTAAGGCACGGGTATATATCTATGTGCCTAGGGCCACAGGCAACCAGCTACCCGTATCTAAATCTCAAGTAGACCACACCATGAGAAACCATGGAAATTGAAGGCTCGCGATTGAAAACTGGGAGGAGGACAGAAGTTTTGAATCCAACTGATACATTTATTTTCCCTTCATCCATGCAGGATAGAAATTTTGAATCCAACTATACTTTTATTTTCCGATGACAAGGAAACATCGTTATAGTCCTAGGAAGGTTTTGAGGTGAACGTCGTTACCTCCACCGTTTTGTGGTGTGATCTACTTGAGCTTGGGTATGCTTCAATTTTGGAAGGATCCCAAAAATGAGCTGAGAAAACGGATGGTCAGCGGGGACAATGATACATGCATCGTGGTGGGCCCACAGAGTTTACACTATCCGTGTCCCACGGGAACTCCCTGTAACACGTGTTACACGAAACTCGCATCCCTCGACGCCCAACCGCCAAAACAAATGTCTCTCTTCCGTAAACCCTAAACCCTACGTAACCATACAATTCTCTCTCGCTCTCTCTTCCCGCATTCTGTCGAGCATGAAGAAGGCCAGAAACCGCAAAAACCCTCTCCCCGAAGGCGCTCGCAGAAGCACTAAATCGTCCCGTTCGGAAGACCCTTTCTTCGTACCCGATCGGAAGCGACGCCGGAAGATCGACGATGACTTCATCGACAGCGACGATGAAGAAGATGAGATTGGCGGCACATCTCATGCAGAAGGAGAAAGGGAAGGGGAGGAAGAAGAAGCGGCAGAGACTGCAGACGAGAAGCGGCTGAGAGTCGCGAATGCGTATCTGGAGAAGATCCGTGCGATCACGAGGCGGGCAGCGGAAGAGGAAGAAGAAGAAGAAGAGGAAGAAGATGAGGAGAGAGAAGGGAAGAGAGATTCGTTGGTGGCGAAGATTCTGCAGCAGGAGCAGTTGGAAGATAGCGGGCGAGTTCGGAGATTGCTTGCTTCCAGGTAATTTGGTAGTCCGGCGGACTATGCTAGCTTTTTCGTTTGATGGGAGAATGATGGAAGTGTCGACCTCTGTTGGCCATCGTGATGTGTGTTGGATGTCCACTTCGTACATCATGTGTGACGCCTCAACTTCAGTCTGGATCCAAAAAATTAGGCTGATATATTCAGGTTGGCTACACCTGAGGGAACAGCTTGGCATGGTCCACTGGAGTCTCGAGATGGTGTTTTTTCTGTCCCTTCATTCTGGTGGGCTCACTTCTGATGAATGATGGATGAAATATACGCATCACGGTGCACTTCACAAACAATCTGGAGGTTATAAGGTTGGGCGTCCCCTTCTAGCTATTCTCTGTCATATGGCCCACCTGAGTTTCCTATCGCATTATTTTGGCCCCATGCCCCGTCATTGAAGGGCACTCTTGATTGATGGTTCGGATGTCATGCGCTAATCATGGCGGGGCCTGCAAAGGTCAACACTAGACACTAAGGGCCTGTTTGGATGCCTGTAACTTTTTTAAGTTGTAAGTAAGTTACATGTAACTTAGTTACAGGTGTATCTAAGTTACAGGTAATCCTGTTTGGATGTAAGTTGTAACTTAGTTACAGGTAACTTTGTTTTTGTGTTTGGATAACCTGTAACTTTGCAGGTGCGATTCTTCCCAAGGTTTTGCATTTCAAAAATTCCAACTGTTACCTGTAACTAAGTTACAGGTAACTTGAAAAACGACTTTTTCTCCTGTAAGATTTTCAGCCCTTTCTCCTGTAACTTAGTTACAGGTTGAGAGAAAGTCACCTGTGACTTTTCTCCCCCAAACACCAACTGTAACTAAGTCACCTGTAACTTACTTACATTTTAGAGAAGTTACAGGCATCCAAACGACCCCTAATGGATCATTCTCCTAGACACTACTGGATCATTCTCCTTTTTCATCTTCTTTTTAGCATTCAATTTGCCTATGTAGACTCTGTATCAATAGTATGCGTCGCCTTGTGGTGTGAGTGCGTGTGTAAAAAAAAAGTATGTGTCGCCCCACTGCATTCTGCATGAATGGATGATCTGACTGATGGAACTATCCTTGTTATGGGGGCTAGCATAGGCATGCCACAGTAAGAAACTTAAGCTGCTGGGATGATTCTCACAGGCGATGTATAACTGAATGTGGAGTACTGTAAAGAAGTATTTTAATGGCTGACATTCAACTCCATGAACCAACAGTCATAATCATCCTTTCAGCTCAATTATTGGACTGTAGGCCATTTGAAATAGTGCCACAAACAGTGACGGTTCTGATCATTGGACAATCTCTAAATTTGGGGCCAAAGGGGTGGCATGTGCTGTTGATACTGACTTGTTGATAGTAAAATCAAACTCCTTTTCGCTGTTCTCCTATGGCGGATGCTGCTTCCATGCTGCAACTTGTCCAATCTTCTATGGCGGATGCATGGCATGCAGCTCTATGGGGCTGTTGATTCTGTGGGCACTGTAATGGATAGAGCATGGTTTGAAGGTACTGGTTAGACAATCGTAACTGTCTCAATTCTCCGCGGCAGATGCATGATTTAGATCATCCTTTGCATTGAATGGTTCGATGCTAACATTTGCATTTTGAAACATTACAGGGTCCAAGAGCCAAAGTTGTTTGATGAATTTCAAGTCGTTGCAAAGCATAGACAGTCTGTTACAGCTGTAGCTTTGGCTGATGATGATTCTAAAGGGTTTTCAGCTTCCAAGGATGGAACTATTCTTCATTGGGATGTCGATAGCGGGAAAGGTGAAAAGTATTTGTGGCCAAACAAGGACATATTAAACTTGCATGGTGCAAAGGATCCAAAAAATCCATCTAAAAAGTTGAGCAAACATGTATTAGCACTGGCTGTTAGCTCAGATGGTCGGTATTTAGCAACGGGGGGCTTAGATCGTCATGTTCATTTATGGGATACTCGGACACGTGAGCATATTCGGGTAACACTCTTTTATTACTTTATATCACCTGTTAATATCTTGAAAGCTGTAGAGTGATGAACATCCAGTACAACGATTGATAGATATGACAATTGGCTACTTGTATGATGTGTTTGATGCCAAGTTGAATATGGCACAAATGCTGCTTAATCTCATTGTAATTCCATTGTATTGAGCATACACACTTGATATTATATAGATCAACACATTCTGTCATAAGTTCTTGGTTCTTATATAAGATATTTTCTGTGCCATCTTGTGATTTGGCAGGCATTTCCTGGTCACAGAGGACCTGTGTCTTGTCTGACATTTAGGCAGGGTAGTTCACTGCTTATATCTGGTTCTTTTGATCGAACAATCATGTTATGGGATGCGGAAGATAGAGCTTTCTTGCAGCCATTATTTGGTCACCAAAGTGAAGTTTTAACAATAGATTGTTTGAGGAAAGAGCGGCTATTGACTGTTGGCCGTGATCGGACTATGCGCTTGTGGAAGGTAACATCCTACTTCTCTTAGAATGGGTTACAATTACAAATTTAGCACTTAGTAATGTGACTTTTTGCTAGAGTCTTCTTTTTGATGAATAAGGAGACATTTTGCTATGATTTTGTTATTGATCATTTAGGAAACATTATAAGTTTTAGATGTAACCAGGCTCCAGCCCGCATGCGTGTTTCAAAGATCTAAAGTGGGCCCCAAGCAACCACTCATGTGAGAGAGAAAATGCGAAAGCCAATTGGTTGCTGAGTAAATACCCCTGCACAATAATGGAAATGATCAATTTGTCCCAATGCATGGGCTGGATGTAAAATAGTCTTTCATATTTTTCTGGGAATTTCTTCTTCATTTTGGAGTCTATTTTTAGTTGTTGATTTTCTCTCTGTATTTGAGACTAGGAGTCAATCTTTTATTGATTTACATAGTAAAGCCCAAATCCACTATAACTCTTATATACAAAGGTCTATAAATGACACTGAGCCATGCATTTAGTCCCTTTTCTTCGTTTTGCTTTACTGAATAAGAGAAAAGACAAATATGGAGTTTCGTTGTCTATGGAAGGTCAAGAGAGGGGTTGCATGTGGAAGCTACCGGTTTTATTCAGGTGAGACAGCCGTGTGGTGGTACCTGCTTTGTTGACCACAAAGAAAGAGGGCAGTTCGAGGATGTGCGTTGACAACCATGACATTAATGAGACCATTTTCAACATCGTGGTCATTCTCATGGTAACCCTGATCAAGTGGCTATTGATGGAGTTTAAGGGACAAGATTAGTTGCATGAGTTGGCTTGTTCCATCATGTGTTGGGTAAAGGATCTGACCATAAATTATGCTTGTCATGTTTAAAGAGGGGTTGCATCTAGTCAATCCCTATCTATATGGCAAAATCATCATAAAAAGAAGCTCTTGCATGGTTCATGCCTAGATGTTAGGATTATCCTCAGAGCCTTGTAGATTGTTTTCATGCAATTGGGAAATTAAGTCTCATTATTTCTTGGGTGTGAGCCGCTCTTTAATTCAAAAGGCATTGATGATTTTGCTTTTTCGACTTTGCTTGTGAGGGAGTGATGGGCATGTCACTTTCTATCAGGCATTTGAAGCCCCTCCTATAGTTTTAGTGGTTTCAAATAAAATTTTGTCATTGTTACAAGTGTGAGAGACACGAGAAGAGCGAGACGAGAGCACAATGCAAGAAGCGAGACAAGAGCACGATGCAAGACGCGAGGCGAGAAGCGATTTGAGAAGGCAAGGAGGGAGATGCGAAAGCAATATTCAAGGCGAGAGCAGATCGAATCAACGGAAGGATTCGAAGCGGAAGATGACAGAGGAGCCCATATCCTAACCCTCAGTTGTGGGTCTCCTCTTGGGGGGAGGGAGCTCGCTAGATTGGGATGTGAGGGAGTTTAAGGGATGAGGGTGGTGGGTCGAGAGGTTTCGAGGTGATATAGGTAATAGGATTGGGTGGTGAGGGGTATATTGGTGAGCGAGGGGAAGATTGATGGTGAGAGGTGGAAGGTTCGGGAGAGGGGGAGGTCTAGGAGGAGCTAAGCAAAGGAGGGGAGAGGGAGTGAGGATCATGATTGCAAGGGAAGTTAGAAGGGTAGTAAGGGTATCGGAAGAAATCGGAGAGGGAGGAGAAGCATGATAGGGAATCCAGTAAAGGGTGGATTCTAGATGGGAAGAAAAGGAAAGGCCATCGGAGAGGTAAGACCCGTGCAATGGTTGAGCCTTTTGTCGGAGTTCCACACTCTGTTCGTGGAGAACTTCCTGGAGGATTGGTCGTCTCTCAACTTCTCCACTGTTCGGAAGTGTTGATGACGTGAAGGAGGTCATCATCCTCAGGTTGCATAACTCCTCGGCCATCCGCCTCTTTGCCTTTGTTCAGATGAGTTCGATGGAGGAAGTTTCTCGGGTGGTGATCTCTGTTCATGGAAAAGGCTTTGGATGGAAGAAGATTTAAGTTACAAATGCCAGATATGAGTCAGTAATAGTCAGCGAAGCCATCGTCAAGAAGGACAGCTAGAAGGGCGGAGAAGAAATGATCAAATCCAAGGAAGTAATGATTATTGAAGCCATGGTCGTCTTTGGTAAGGTAGGGGTGGAGAGGCGGTAGGAGGAGGCTTTTCGGCCAAATGGTTTAGGGAGTAGGGGTGTTGTCATGGGAAAAACCTCAAATCATACACTGCCTGAGGGAGCATAGTTGGGTTGCAAAGAGGCTTATACAGAGAAGTAGCTGGAAGAAGAGAAATGGGTGTTGAGGTTGGCTTGGGATTGAAGGCGAATCCTTGAGTTACCAAGAATGCTTGGCCTGCCTTGTAGGCTTCTGTCATTGCTAGAACTTGGGCTTGAGCTTCGATGGAGGCGATTTGGAAGTGGTTGGAAGCTTGTTGCGAAGTGGATGTTGTAATCAAAGCCATTGGGGAAGACGAGGTCTGGATTTCTTTCATGACTGATATTCAACCTCGATATGGTGGTCATGGTGAGCGTTCTCTTCCATGACAAACCTATGCTTTCAGTTAAAAAATGGTCGGAAAGTTTGGTTTTCAGCAAGGAGGTCTGGTTACCTATTCTGGGGAGCTCCTTTGGAATTGTGGTTGTGGATACCTTCACTATGCTTGGATATTGTTTGGGAGAAGTGGTAGCAATCGATCCAACGACGGAGAAGGGGGAGGAGCTGAGCGGAGCGAGGAGATGAGGTGAAGTTTGGTAGTAGATTGGGATTAGAGGACAGTGTGTCGTCTGATTCAATGTCAATTTTGGATATGAAAGATTTGCATTGAAATGTTGGATCAATATCTATTGATATCCGATTGTTAAAAAAAGTACTGATATCCAATATTTATTGGTTGATAGGTCATGCGTCCGTAGATATTTTAGATCATGTTCACCCCTATATGGCAGTCATAAACCTAATTCTCCATTCTTTTATTAAAAAAGTGTTGCCTTGCTCCCATGGCACTAAGGGCACCTCCAAATATGTTGCAAAGAGGCTACGCTCGCATTGGTGGGCTGATGAAAAGTCTCAGGGAGACAGAGTGTCGGCGGGAATGCGCAGGTTCTCCCACTGGATTGAAGAAGAAGATCTAGTCGACCTTCTTCTGCTGGGAGCGAAATTCACCTAGACGAATGGTAGGGTGTCACCCACCTTATCTAGGATTGACCGTTTTCTGTCTCGGCTGATTGGTTGGAAAATTTCCCCCAAGTTGCTCAATCTGCCCTTCCCAGGCCTACGTCTGACCACACCCCCATCCTTTTGGCTATCGACGATCGCAACTTGGGCCCCAAACCATTCAGACTCGACATCGCCTGGTTCCTGTTAGAAGGCTTTTGCCAGATGATCGAAGAATGGTGGGCAGACTCTTCGATTTCTAGTTTCCCTGGGTTCAAGTTATGTAGTAAACTGCGAATGATAAAACACAAACTTAAGGAGTGGCGAGGAGCGGAGGTGTGGAAAAGAGAAGCCGAGTTCGTTGTTATCCTCTGTCACGGCCCAAACCCGGAGATCGGACTCACAGGAATCCCGATCATTGAATCCGGTGCCGACAACTTCCGTAGTACCCCATTCTCGGCTCCCAGCGCTCATACACCAGATTCCGATCCTGGGATCCTATAAGGAGGATTTTTCAACATACATTTATCTTGTAAGAAGCATAACCACAAGTTTACCTAAATCATAAAGGCAACATCATCATCACATATGCACTAATATAATCATTTGAATACAATGCTGAAAGGGAGATACATATATCGAAATCAAAGCTCCAGGAGTCCGCTGCATGCTCTAAGCTCAACGCTGACCTAACGCCACCTTCATGTGTCTATCGTGCATAAGCTTATAGAAAGCTTAGAGGGTGGTGAAAGTGTGTGCACAAGGTAAGTGCCAAGTATGCAATACAATGCCATAAATCATACAATATCGGAATAAACGGAAATACTAACAAAATCATGAATCATACGATATCAGAGTAAGCGAAAATATACTGGTAAGTCCATGAGTGCCATCAGCCGTACCAAGGTTATGTGATGCAAGACATGAATGCTAACGGCCATATTAATGCAGAAACATGACAACTCAAAATGCTAAATGCTGCGGACGCAATATAATATGTGGTGCGAATGAAATGACTAGGCTGGAGTGAAGTCGGGATGATAGTACGTAGTATCGCAGGTTATGGGGTCCATCACAAGGGACTTCTATCCAAACCAGTCCCATACCTAAATTTGGATAGCCAGACTCAATGTAATAGACTCCTGATCTCATGTTAGTCGCGCGCCCCGACCGAAATCATTGCCATTATGAAAGTACACAACAATTAGTTGCGCACCACCAGCCCAAGTGGATAGTGAGTGAATGAATGAATGAGTATGCAACTCCTACTCAATAAGTCCACATATCAGTACGGTTCCTCTTTGGGAAATCACTGGGGTCTAGTACACTCCGAACCAGATTGCCGCCCCATCGCGCGCAACAAGGTGAGTGGAAGAGACCTCACTATCCGCCTGCCAATATCGGGCCCAGCTCGTCGATAGCGGACTCATTCCTCGAGCTGGTCAAACTTAGCCTAGCTTTGCCCCCTCCTATCAGGCAGGTAAGGCCGCACTCCCTTCCAACCGACCACGACACAGTGGGAGACGCGGCCTAACGGTATACGACCCTCATGCGCTCATGCATCCACTCGGTCTAGGCGTTGGAGCAACCTCTGGAACCAAGAGGGTTTAGGGAATTTCATTTAGGGATATCTATAGCACCCCATGTAGAACAAATTTTTGGTGTCCTATCTGGCTATCCACGATATGCCTGTGGAGGTTATGGCC
Source organism: Magnolia officinalis (assembly GCA_021015155.1). Lineage (NCBI taxonomy): Eukaryota > Viridiplantae > Streptophyta > Magnoliopsida > Magnoliales > Magnoliaceae > Magnolia > Magnolia officinalis. Next base: position 35,219,764 of record JAJHSJ010000008.1, read on the forward strand.
CTGATATCGGTAGGGCGTACTGTAATCATAATCACACAATGCGAGATGCATGAGTCATACAGTCTAATCATGCATCAATCTTGCGCATACTGTGCACTCATGTGGGGCAACTCCGCCTATAAGGGAGTCCCATGAACAACCTGCCCTATGGCATATATAATGGTCAACCATATCTCATAACAAACATGTAGATGATGCGTATGGGCATGTATCATGATGCTATGCTGTTGCATACTCATAATCGGTATTGATAATCGTCCTATCAAAGGGCCTAAGGGAAGGTCACAATGAGGACATTTAACCATCATTGCCCTTCAATGTGGTCATTTAACCAACATTGCTACCAAGGAGTGGCCTATATAGAGCCAAACATATAGTGGGCTCATAGCCTCACACAAGGGCCTAATATACATACAATGGGCCTCGCTCAAGGGCCACATATACATCACATCAGGCCTCATCAATGACTACAATCACATCACAACGGGCCCCATACAATCATAATGGGCCACCTACAATCTCAATGGGCCTTACATAAGGGTCTCATACATCAAGTGGGCCGCATCACATGGGCCTTATACATCACATCGGGCCACATACAATCACAATGGGCCACCTACAATCTCAATGGGCCTTACACAAGGGTCTCATACATCAAGTGGGCCGCATCACATGGGCCTTAAACACATCACTATGGGCCACACACATGGGCCTAATATACATCACTTATGGGCCACTCACATGGGTCTAATACACATCACTATGGGCCGCTCATATGGGCCTAACACACATCACTATGGGCCGCATCACATGGGCCTAACATTCATCACTATGGGCCACATCACATGGGCTTAACACACACCACTATGGGCTGCTCTCATGGGCCACACACACATCACTATGGGCCGCATCACATGGGCCGGAAATACATCTCAATGGACCTCATCATATGGGCCATAAACACATCACATCAGGCCTTGCCCACGGGCCTCGAATACATACAAGGGGCCACAACCCATGGGCTTCAAATACACAATAGGTGGGCCTCGCACAAATGGATAGCCTAGATATACAATACATGCATCACGGCGGGCCGCACAAATGGACATCCTAGATATACAATACATGCATCACGGTGCGCCCCACAGCATGTCCAGGTGGACGGTGCTGATGTGCAACGCATACATTAAGGTGGGCATCGTTCCAGAAAAATGGATGGACAACGTGGTGAACACATACATACATCAAGGTGTGCGCCACACAACACACACACACGTTGCAGGGGGGGTCCCACTGTCCCCAAACAGATGGACGACTAGGATGTAAGGCACGTACATCAAGGTGGGTCCCATGCTGGCAAAACAGAAGGATAGCTTGGATGATCAGATGAACGGCGTGGAGAATACATATATCACGGCTGGCCCCTCCATCCTTCCACTGGGTGGTTTGGACAAAACATCATGGCGGGCCCCACGTCCACGTGTGGATGGTGTGGGTGGAGCACATACATCACGTGTGGGGCTCCACAGATGGACGACGTACATCAACACACATCACGGTGTGATTTCCATTGCACCGTCCAGACATCTCTGGACGGTGGGAATATAAAATACATGCATCTAGGTGGGTCCCACCCCCACACGTGGCACACGTGTGGAGTGGGCCCAGGCCTACAAATGGGTGGACGGTAGAATGAAACACATTCCTCATGGTGGCCCACATACCACGTGGTCTCAGACCCACAGAACTTGCTGATGCCAACAGCAGATATAGCTGTTGGGTCTCCACGTGGCTGGAGGTGGACGGCCAGGGTAAAACACATATACCAAGGTGGGTCCCACCCCCTGGACGCACAACATAGATAAAACACTACATTACGGTGGGCCTTACGTAATCTGGACGGCCCGGATCATTCATTAGGGGCTGGACGATGGAGATACAACACAGATATCAGGGTGGGGTCCACGTCCCCTAGCTGGACGGTTGCTTCATACCCCATGATCAGGGCCCATAGAACTAGGTGACGAAATGCAGCAGCTGATGCTGTTGGCCGTCCAGATGGACGGCCCAGATACGAAATACAGATGGACGACATTGATAAAACACATGCATCATGATGCAACCCACGTGATGGACAGCTGGATAGTCCATAGCATCAAGGTGGGCCGCACGTCCGATCCAGCAGTTTGGACGGCGTGGCTAAAACATATACAGCAAGGTGGAATTTTCCACCGTCCCAGACAGTGGACGATGGGGATGAACGGTCTGAATATCATGCATACCCCGTGATCAGACCCTCTGCTGATGTCATCACAGCAGGTAGGTGGGACCCACAGAGTTCACGTCAATGCAAGAGCTACACAGCTGGTGCGAGGTACACCAGCCAATCTGGTCCCATCCAGGTGGATAGAAGTGTGGATAAAATCCACACATTAGGTGGGTCTCATCGTCCAAATCTGCTGGATAGTGTGGATTTCTCACACACACCAAGGTGGGCTCCACCGTGACGGATGGTATGCATGCATCAGGTGGGCCACACGTACCATCAACACCACAAAAAAAAATTGAGAAAAAAAGGGAGAGGGAAAAGAAGGGAGAGAGATCGGTTGAGGGGCTCCGCCACTATGGGCCCCCCATACATACATCAAATGGGTCCCACCACATGTGGGGCCCTCAAATCATCAAATCGAAACAAAAAAATCACCCACCATTAGATCTCCCTCTTCCTTCTTCCACCAATGCATGCTAAAGCTCTAATGAATGAATTTCAACGGTTGAGATGGATCATGAACGGTGGGATTGGGTGGTAGGGAGGTGGGCCACACTAGCTTCTCCTCTCTCCCATGGAAATGTTGGACGTTGGTTGCTTAGAGAATGAGGGAGAGAGATGAGAGAGAGGGTTGTAAGAGAGAGAGAGATGGATGAGTGATGGGGAGTGATGGGTGGAGAGAGAGAGAGAGAGAGAGAGAGAGAGAGAGAGAGAGAGAGAGAGAGTTGACTTTGGGGTTGCTTGGGGATGGGGCATGTACTTGACATGTGAGGTGATGTGTTACTTTATTGATGGGATGTGATGTGATTGATTGAAAGATTGTCTTGGGTTTGCAAATGCATGACGTTTTCCTCGAACCGAACGCGGGCCCGCATCTTCTGGCCTGGGTATCGCCTCGGCGCGTAATATGAGGCGTTGGAACCGTGGCGACGGCGCGGTCGCTAGGGTACAAGTCTCGGGTTGAGTCGACTCTAGAATACGGGACATGACTCAAGGTTGCGCGCAACTGCCGATAACAGATCGCGGGTCGCCGGAATTCGACCGGGAGGACCGCGGAAGTCTACAGAACAGTACGGGTTAGGATACGGGTCTTACATCCTTGCTGAGCTGCAGAAAATTGATCGAGACATTGAAGAGAGCCAGAATTCTTCTCAGTCTTTCCTCAGAAGGATCCAACTGATTCAATCCCTCGCTGCTCGGTTGAAGGAAGATGAAATATCATGGCGCCGGAAATTGCGATGCAAGTGAATCTGTGAAGGTGACATGAATACCAAATTCTTCCACTGCATGGCCAGTGAGCGCTCCAGATCGAACTCAATAAGCAGTTTGATGATTGGGGGTACCCGAACCGAAGATAAGGATCTCATTGCGGAAGAAGCTGTCCGGTTCTACAGTGAATTGCTGAGAAGTGTAGGGTGGTCTAGGCCCTCGCTTGATGATCTTCACTTTGATCGTATCTCAGAAGAGGATGCTGCTGCCCTCGAAGCCCCTTTTTCCCCCTTGAGGTGAAGAGGGCCATAGACGAATTGGAGGGAGACAGGGTGTCTGGGCCTGATGGATTCCCAATTGCGTTCTTTCAATGGTTCTGGGAGATCATTCAAAGTGACGTTATGGAATTCTTCTATGAATTTCACACGAGAAGCAGACTGTCAAAAGGGTTAGGGGGCATCGTTCATCGCGCTTATCCCCAAAAGCCCGGGAGCTTCTTCCTTGGTGGATTATAGGCCGATAAGCCTGATTGGGGGACCTTATAAGATTCTTGCCAAGGTCCTGGCTTTTCGCTTGATTGGGGTGATTGGCTCCGTCATCTCTCATCACCAAAGCGCTTTCATTCCTGGTAGGCAGATCATCGACAACGCCCTCATTGCTAATGAATGTCTCCACTCCAGACACAAATCTAAATCCAAGGGCCTGATTTGTAAATTGGACATCCAGAAGGCATACGACCATGTTGATTGGGATTTCCTCCTGCATATGCTTCAACGGATGGGTTTCGGCGAGAAGTGGAGAAAGCGGATCAAAGAATGTATCGGCTTGGCTGTTTTCTCAGTTCTCATCAATGGTTCGCCGAAAGGGTTTTTCCCTAGTAGTAGGGGTCTGCGCCAAGGCGACCCGCTCTCCCCCTTCCTTTTCCTGATTGTGGGCGAGGCCTTATCCAGAATGCTCAGCAGAGGCCAGGAAGCGGGTAATACCAGCGGGTTCAAGGTGGAGGGGCTGCCCATTCCAATCTCCCATACTTAGTTCGCCGACGACACCCTTTTGTTCAGCGTGGCCGAGCGTGACAAAGTCAGTCACCTGCGCACTATAATTAAGTGTTTTGAAGCTTTGTCGGGTTTTGTGTCAACATGTCCAAGTCCATTTTGCTAACTTATTTTAGGTCATGAGCCCAAAAATGAGGTAGATCCAAATATCAGGTGTACCACAATTGAACACACCTCACAATTTCTTAGGGGCCACAAAAGTTTTGGATAAAGCTGATATTTGTGTGACCTACTCAATAGATTGGATGAAAAATAAATATTACAGTGGGCCCTAAGAAGTTTTTAACGGTGAGCATTCAATCACCACTTTTCTGTTGTGGTCCACTTGAGTTTGGATCGGGCTATTTTGTGGGCTCATGCTCTAAATAATCTGGAAAAATGGACGGATGTCGTGTATAAAACACATACATAATGGTGGGGCCCACATAGCACTGTAACCTCCATGTGTATGCAATCAGCCTCTTGATGCAACCCTACTAGCAGTGCATAGGCATCCTAGGCTATTTGAAAGAAAAGGAGGTGGCCCAACTTGATGTTTGTGTGAAATCCATGCCGTCCCACCATTTTGCCATCTTATTTTAGGGCATGAGCCCACAAACGAGGTAGATCCAAATCTCAGGTGGACCACACCATAGGAAAACAGTGGTGATTGAACCCGCACCATTAAAAACTTACTAGGGCCCACTGTGGTGTGGTCCACCTATAGGCCCCACCATGATGTATGTGTTAGATCTACCCCTCTTATCCATTTTTTTTTTTTTTTCAGATTATTTTAGGTCATGATCCAAAAAATGAGGTAGATCCAAAGCTTAAGTGGATCACACTATAGAAAATAGTGGGGATTGAATGCTTACAATTGAAAACTTCTTGGGTTCACAAGTTTTGGATCAAGCTGATATTTGTTGGTTTTTTTATTTTTTATTATTATACCTTCATCCAGGTCTGTGTGACCTTATGCATAGATTGGATGACAAATAAAGATCGTGGTGGGCCCTAGGAAGGTTTCAATGGTGGATGTCATTGTCCCCACAACTTCTGTGGTGTGGTCCACTTGAGCTTTGGATTTGTCTCTTTTTTGGCTCATGCACTAAAATGGTCTAGCAAAATGGATGGACAATGTGGATATAACACATACATTATGATGAGGCCCAAAGAACTTTGCCACGTAAACACATCTTCTAACCTATGCAATTAGCCCTTTGAAACCTCTAGAAATTACTTCAAAAATGGAAGAGTTGTCATTTAGAAAAAGTTTTAACTCAAAATTACTTATTGCATTCTGTGTTAAGTGTTAAGTAGGAGGGAAGCTTTGGTGCTGTTTGGTAAACTGAAAAAAAAAGGGTCTGAAAATTAATTTATATGCTGAAAACTTGAAATACTGAATTTTAGTACTTGTGAGTACTGAAACTTCTGTTTGGTAATTTGTCTGAAAAAAGTCTTAATATTTGACATTAAGTACTTTTTACACAAAAAATTGTTTGGTAAACATAAACAATAAATGCCTGAAAATTGGCAATTTGTCATATTTGCCCCTGTTATCTTAATTTCTATCTTATGTAAAGTATGAGACAAAATGTGCTAGTGCCATGCCACCAAAATTGGTACACCTATGTGCAATTCACATGCATCTCTTAAGCATAAATTTTCAATTGATAGACCATGTACTATACGATTCTTGATAGAATAATCATAACCCTTTGATTGGTGTCCTTGAATTGGACAACTAATAAGAGAAACACAACAACATCTCATATATAACTGATAACGACTAATACAATGGTTAAGACAGCTAATATTTATTTATTTATTATTATTAATTTAGGGTCGATCCACAGTGAGCCCCGTGTTGATAGTATTATTGATCATAAAACCGATGGGCTCACCTGTACGAGCACAATCTGAAATATGACTCGGATGGAGCATCATATAACTTCCCTTGTCCAAATATGACCCATACTTTAGTGGAGCATCATATTTGTTGAGAATTAATTCTGCCAAAGGGGTCCAAGCCAAAAACATATATGCAAAAACCGTCTAAAAATAAGTTGGTCCACCTTGCATTATGTGTGAAATCCACCTCGTCTAAAAATAAGGTGGCCCAAAAATGAGGTTGATCCAAATCTCATGTGGACCACACCACATAAAACCGTGGTAATTGAACTCCCGCCATTAAAAACTTCTAGGAGCCACTAAAGTTTTTGGATAAAGCTGATGTTTTGTTTTCCCTTCATCCATGTCCTTGTAAGCTATTCAATAGGTTGGATGGAAAATAATCATTATAGTGGGCCTTGGGAAGTTTTTAATGGTGGGCATTTAATCATCACTTTTCCTGTATTGTGGTCCACCTGAGTTTTGGATGAACCTCTTTTTTGGTCTCATGCCCTAACATAAGGTAGCAAAATGAATGAACGGCGTGAATAAAATACTTACATAATAGCAGGGCCCACAATGCACCAACGTGTACATAGCCTATGCCATCCCAAGGATGCAATATACATAATCCCCAGATGCAATCCGCCTCAGGATTGCATGAGTCCGGAGTGTCCCAAAAAAATAAGATGGCCCTCTTTGATGTCTATGTTAAATCCCCACCATCCCCACCATTTTGCCAGCTTATTTTAGGGGCATGAGCCCAAAAATGGGGTAGATCCAAATCTCAAGTGGACCACACCATAGGAAAATATGGTTATTGAATGCCCACCGTTAAAAACTTCTTGGGGTCACTAAAGTTTTGGATGAAGCTGATATTTGTGTTTTCCCCTCATCCAGGTCTGTGTGACGTAATCAATAGGTTGGATGAAAAATAAACATTACAGTGGGCCCTAGAAAGTTTTTAATAGTAGGCATTCAATCACCATTGTTTTCCTGTAGTTTGGTCCACACTTGAGATTTGGATCTACTTCATTTTTGGGACCATGCCCTAGAATGATTTGGAAAAGCGGATGGATAGCTTGGATATACATCACATAATTGAGGTGGGCCCCACGGTCATGACAACATTCACTACCATGTTGGTCAATAACACCTAAACACCCCAACCTAGAAATGACACCTAGGTCAGTGTGTTAGACATGGGAAAGTTCTGTGGGCTCCTCCATAATGTATGTGTTATATCCACACCATCCACTCATTTTGTCAAATCATTTTAGGGCATGAACCCAAAAAATGAGGCAGATCTAAAGGCTCTAGTGGACCACACTACAAAAACAACCACCAAGAAGTTTTTAATGGTGAGTGTTTAATCACCACCGTCTCCTATGAGATGGTCAACCCGAGATTTGGATCTACTTCAGTTTTTGGACTAGGTCCTAGAATGATATGGAAAAACTGATGGACAGCTTGGATATACAACACATATATCGAGGTGGACCCATGGTCAGTAAAGCACCCACTAACGTGTTACCTGTAACAACTCATCTCTGCATGTTACTCGGACTACCTGCCATTGAACACGACATTTACGTAGGTGCCTACCATGTTGACATGGCAAAGTTCTATGGCTCCCAGGGTGTGCCAAATCGGTTACGTATCGGCCGTAACGGTCGATACGTAACGGTAACGGTGGGACCCGTTACGCGATACGGGGTCAAAACGACCGTTATGAATTTCTGTGATCGTAACGGCCGTTACGGGGCCGTTACAGGCTTTAACGGTCGTTACGGACCCGTAACGGCTGTTACGGGCCCTGGAAAAAAAAAAAAAAAACAAACGAAAAAAACAAAAAAAAAAAAAAACATACCTTTTTTGGTTTCTTTTCTTCTTTTCTTTCTTCTTCTTCTTCTCTTCTTCTTCTTCTTCTTCTTCTTTTCTTTTCTTCTTCTTCTCTCTTCTTCTTCTTCTTCTTCTTCTTTTCTTCTTTCTTCTTCTTTCTTTCTTCTTCTTCTTCTCGAGCAGCTGTGGCTGCGGCTGCGGCTGCAGCTTCTTTCTTCCTCCTCTCTTCTTCTTCTTCTTCTTCTTCCTCCTCTCTCACTCTCTCTCTCTCTCAATCTCTTCTTCCCCCCTTTCCGTCTTTTTCTTTTCTCTTTCTTTCCCTCTTTTTTTTCTTTTCGGTTTTTCTCTCCTTTTTTTTTTTTTTTTTTTAAATTTTATTTCCAGCAATAGCTGCTGTAGTACGTGTCACGCAACGACGAGCGCTGACACTCCTCGAGCTCCGAGTTGTACGAACGGTTTAAAGGAGATTCAAAGTTATATGGCTCTACAGTGATGTATTTATTACATCTATACCGTTCATCAATTTTAAGAGATCATTTTATATCACCACCCAAAAAATGAATTATATCCAGGGATCATCTGGACCACACCAAAAATAGCAGCAGAGATAATGACTTTCACGGTTAAACAATTCGTAGGCGCACGGTAACATTTATTTTCCATCCGATCAGACCCGAGTGGGCCCCACCATGATATATATATTTTATCCATATGGTCCATCCATTTTGCCACATCATTTTAGGTCAGGATCCAAAAAATTAGTAATATCCAAATCTCAGGTGGACCACACCATAGGTTAATGCTGTAGGTGTTATCGTACATCCATTTTTATATTTTTTTCTATTTACACATTTATTTTGGTACTTTTTTTGAAAATTCGAAAAATTATTTTTTAATGATTCTTTTGCTGTTTTAATGATGCCATATGATGTGTTAATCATAGTAGAACATATTAATGTGCATTTTTAAGATTTGGGGTGCCATTTTATATTTTTTTAAAAATATTTTTTTCTATTTACCCATGAATTTTGGCCTCTTTTTTTAAAATTTGAAAAATTAATTTTTAATAGTTGTTTTGTTGTTTTAATCATGTCATATGATGTGTGAATCATAGTAGAACATGTTAATGTGCATTTTACATATTTGGGATGCCATTTTATATATTTTTATATTTTTTTCTATTTACGCATTTATTTTGGCCCTTTTTTTTAAAATTCAAAAAATTATTTTTTAATGATTCTTTTGTTGTTTTAATGATGTCATATGATGTGTTAATCATAGTAGAACATGTTAATGTGCATTTTACATATTTGGGGTGCCATTTTATATTTTTTTAATATTTTTTTCTATTTACGCATTTATTTTGGCCCTTTTTTTGAAAATTCGAAAAATCATTTTTTAATAATTCTTTTGCTGTTTTAATGATGCCATATGATGTGATAATCATAGTAGAACATGTTAATGTGCATTTTACATATTTGGGGTGCCATTTTATATTTTTTTAAAAATATTTTTTTCTATTTACGCATTTATTTTAGCCATTTTTTTGAAAATTCGAAAAATCATTTTTCAGTGATTCTTTTGCTGTTTTAATGATGCCATATGATGTGATAATCATAGTAGAACATGTTAATGTGCATTTTACATATTTGGGGTGCCATTTTATATTTTTTTAATATTTTTTTCTATTTACGCATTTATTTTGGCCCTTTTTTTGAAAATTCAAAAATCATTTTTTAATAATTCTTTTGCTGTTTTAATGATGCCATATGATGTGATAATCATAGTCGAACATGTTAATGTGCATTTTACATATTTTGGGTGCCATTTTATATTTTTTAATATTTTTTTTCTATTTACGCATTTATTTTGGCACTTTTTTTGAAAATTCAAAAAATCATTTTTTAATAATTCTTTTGCTGTTTTAATGATGCCATATGATGTGATAATCATAGTCGAACATGTTAATGTGCATTTTACGTATTTGGGGTGTCATTTTATATTTTTTTAATATTTTTTTCTATTTACGCATTTATTTTGGCCCTTTTTTTGAAAATTCAAAAAATCATTTTTTAATAATTCTTTTGCTGTTTTAATGATCCCATATGATGTGATAATCATAGTTGAACATGTTAATGTGCATTTTACATATTTGGGGTGTCATTTTATATTTTTTTTCTATTTAAGCATGAATTTTGACCCTAAAAAATAATTGCAAACACCTAACTGTAAGATATTTATATTACATTCATTCTAATATATCTATCATTGATAGTAGATAGTTAGAAAATTAAATATATGAATTTTGTAGTCAAATTCAGGTTATCTGGTTCATAAATTCATCAGACAGTCCGATACAACTTCTCACCAAAGAGTGGACCGTTACACCACTATAAACATGTTCCAATTTATAAATGAATGCATATTTGAAATGCTTAGAATATTCCGGATTTAATCCATATTTTTTCATATTTTTTTGACCAAAAAAAAAATTTGTGCCGTTACAAGCCGTTACGCCCTGTATCGCCGTTACACCCCCGTATCCGTATCGGTTTCGGAGGGCACCGTTACGCCAACCGATACCGATACGGGATACCTTGATGGCCCCCCACCATGATGTATGTGTTATATCAACACCTTCCATCCATTTTTTCAGGTCATTTTAGGGCGTGTAGTAAAAAATGAGGCAGATCCAAAGCTGAAGTGGACCACACCACATAAAATAGTGGAGATTGAACTCCTACCATTGAAAACTTCTTGGGGGCAACAAGTTTTGGATCAAGCTGATATTTGTGTTTTCACTTCATCCAGGCCTGTTTGGCGTTATGAACAAATTTGTTGGCAAATCAACATCACAGTGGGCCCTAGAAAGATTTCAATGGTAGGTCGTCATTATCCCATAGGTTTCTATGGTGTGGTCCACTTGAGCCTTGGGTCTGCCTCATTTTTTGGATCGTGCCCTAAAATGATATGGGAAAATGGATGTACGGTATGCATATAACACATACATCATGATGGGGCCAAAGAACTTTGCCACGTTAATGGAGTTTCTACCCTACCATTAGCTCTTTGAAAGCTTTCTCTAGAAGTTAGATAAAGGGGAAAGTTGTCATTTACAAAATAAAATTAACTTATTTTTTCATTGAAAATTTGAATTAAGCGCTTAAAATTTTGGATTTACCAAATGCCTGTATCAAGGAAATTTACTGAAAATAGCCAATTTCAGTGATAAGTGGTGAAAATAAGCTTTCCCAAACAGGCCCTTGAAAAATCCATTTTTTCAGTGAAAATCCAAATTAAGCACTTAATTTCTTGGATTTGTGATGCAGGACATGAAATTCAGATATGATGTGCAGGATTTCAGATTTAAGATCACATAGTTCATAAACAATTACACAAATTCCACATCCCACACAAAAGTCCAAATATTCAATTTAAAGGGGAATCTATGTGGGTCCAGGCCTACACACGTTAGGGTTGGATTAATAAAAATTATGAACCAAACAATACTCAAAGGGAAATAGAAATCATCCACACATGCATGGCAATCAATCCCTAATAAGAAATTCACCAATTTCGATTCAACGAACCCTAGGGTGAGAGAAGGGGCAAATCAACTAGGGATAATGTAATATAGGGTTAGGATTTATGAAATTAGGTATAAAAAGACAATAGGAAGAAACCCTGAACCTGAGGCAGCTCCTGCGCGTGGACAGCGGGCCAGGTGTGTCCGCACGTGCGCTTGAGGCTGGCCGCACGTGTGGTGGGGGACCGAATCCAAAAAAGGATTCCTTGGCCTTGGTCAGCCAGGCTTGGGCTGTAAAACTTACAAATCTCACGTTGATCCGAGCTATGGTCTGGGCGTGGTGCTCCGTCGAAGTTTCAGCCCTCCTGCAGGGCCAGATTCTGAAAACTGGCTGTAGAGGGATGAACAACTGCAAAACAAACGGATTTGACACGAAGATAGTTGTGGGATGAATGAAATAAGATGGAGGGGCGGATTGGGATAAACGTGGCTTCGCACCACGGTAGTTAATCCTTTGAAAAGGGAGGGCTTCGCAACCACTTTAATTTCAGCCCTTCGAAAAGGGAGGACTTCGCACCTATTTTAATTTTTCCACAACTCAGAAACTTAGAGAGCAAAAAATTCACGCAGGAATTTTTTTTCAACTTCAATGAATCAAAAGAACTACAAGGGGTGCCTATTTATAGGGAAAACCCTATACCCCTAAACGTGCGCCATGTGCACAACGTATTACTTGGTGATGAAGTAAACTAAAATAAAAACCAAACAAAGAAATCTAAAGCGTTCATAATGTTCTAAATAATAACAATAAGCAAAATCTAAAATATGAAATCAATCCGACTAGTGGGCCACGATCATGAGATCTCATGATGGGCTTTTCTTGACTATCGGGCTCACTCTTTTGAATCAAAACTTCGTCTTCTAGCTAGGAGGCCCTCCCTGGACGTCGTCATCCAACCAGATCGACGGTGAGGCCCTCCTTCGTACGTACGTGCGTAGGGGGGGTAGTGTGCGTGATGTCCCATCAATTTGCCAAACGATTTGAATAAGAGAAATCACTGAAAATAGCTCATTTCAGTGAGAAGCACTGAAATTAAGCTTTACTAAACAGGCCCTAAATCATGGGACCTATCTAGAAACTCCAACTATAGCAACTTCTGGACAAGTAGTGAATTGAACCCTCTAGGCCTGTATAATCAGTCCAATAGGGCTTTTAGGGGGCCTGCATGATGTCATATTGACATCAAATCTCGAATCCCATCACTATTTTATACCCTGATTGGTTGTAAACCTTTTTTTACTTAAAAAAAAAAAAATAAAAAAAATCAGATATATTGGTTGTAACTAATGTTATCAAATCGTACGATTCACGATATGAATTGCAGGATTCATATCGTATCGTATGGGTGTACGATTTGAAATCGTACACCCAAATCGCAAATCCTAAATAATTGTATGATTATCGTACAAATTGTACAATCATTGTATCGAACCGTACGACTCATAAGATAATTGTGGGCTGCCTAAATGGGCCCAAAAAACTTTAATAATCAAAATTTTATTTTCATTTTTTTCTTTTTCTTCATGCCATTTTGCTCATAAAATATGAAAAAGGCTCTCCCCTATTAAAAATATCCTCATTTTTTTTTTCTTTTGAGAGAGGAGATTTGGGGATTTTGATATTCAAAAACCCAAAACAAAGAAATCAGGATATCTTTTTATTCACAATGGAATCGAATGCCATTTTTCTAACATGATTTTACACAAGAAAGGTACAAAAGAATATTTTTTTAAAAAGGAATCTTGTATGTCTTTTAAGGTAAATTTTTTAAAAGACAACAAAAGAAAACAAAGGAAAAAGACAAGAATCCTTTACTATCATGATATGTATACCATATACATTATCTCAATTGATAATATCATGATGTGTATTGTTTTTTTGGTACATGTTGATGGTAAATCGATGATTGATGAGTTTTTAATCTTTTCTGATATACTTATATCTTTTCAAGTGTTTTTTTATATATACATCTTACGATTTACGATTCGATGTGATTCAACCCCTATTACGATTTACGATACGATAATGATTTTGACAACATTGGTTGTAACTTGCTCAGGTCTCGTCTAAATTTCACGAACTTGGACTGTTTTGACAGTTATCTGATGGCTGTCAAATGGGATCAATTCAAGTCATTTGGTACTTAAGAAATGGTCAAAACTTGGGATGGACGAGAATCAGATTAACCCGTTGTTCTTACACGTGTAGTCCTTTTGGGGCCACTTTTGGTCCATTGCCAATTGGCATTCCAAATATATTGGCGCACACCAATCTTCATGGATATGACTCTCTTTGACGCCCATGCCATAATATCATTGTAGTTGCGATGCAGAATTAGCAAAGTTGAATGATTTAAGAAAGATTTTGGGTTGTTATGAAATGGTGTCAGGCCTTAAGATTAATGTGTCGAAGAGTGAGATGTTGGGCATTGATCTTTCTAAGTTGGAAGTGTCCAGTTTCGCCAAGGAGTTTGGGTGTGATGTGGGATCATTTCCATCTGCTTATCTTGGCATTTCACTTTGTTTAGGGAAGCCACTGAAACATTTGTCGAGCAAGGTGATAGAATGGTTTGAAAGGAAGCTATTGAAATGGAAGAATCGGCATGTATCATTGGGAGGGAGAATCATTCTTATAAAAGCAGCTTTATCTAATCTTCCCCTTTATTATATGTCATTGTTCAAATGCCCAAAGTCTATTTTGGACGAATTGGAAAAGCTGAGGCACGATTTCTAGTGGAGAGGGGCCAAAGAAAAGCACAAGTTCCGTTTGTTGAGTTGGGACAAGCCTATAGCTGAAGGTGGTACAGGCATTAGGGTATTGGAATCTATGAACACTGCATTGCTAGGTAAGTGGCAGTGGAGATTTGTATCCGAGGATGTTAGGTAATGGAGAAAGGTTATTGCTTCAAAATATGGTGTCCAGTCGAGGGGATGGGAGGTTAAGGAATCTTCTTATTATAGAGCTTTGGGGATTTGGAAGGCCATTAATGCAGTTGCTCCTCTATTTAAAACTTGATTAGGATTCTCTCTTGGTGATGGATCCCGCATACGTTTTTGGGAGGATTCTTGGTGTGGGGATAAACCACTGGGGGTGGATTTTCCCTCTTTGGCTAACTTAGCTTCCTTGAAGAACTTGTCAGTGGCTAGTTGCTTTTCCACTGTGGGCAGTGGTGCCTGGTGTCCTCCATGCTGTAGGAACTTACCTGATCAGGAAATAGTTGAGTTTGCAGAACTAACGAAGCGGTTCTATAACATTTATCCCTCCTAGAACTCTAAAGACTCCTTGGTGTGGAAAGCCTCTTCTTATGGGGAATTCATGGTACGATCTTTTTATAAGATGATTCGGCGTCCGTCAGTATCAGGCAGTCATGATTTCTTTCATGCTTTTTGGTTCTACAGTGCCTCTCCCAAGGTTGCCTCTTTGCTTGGTTGGTGGATAGAAAGAAGATTTTGACTATAAACTATCTTCAAAAGAGAGCTATGGTCCTGCCTAATATATGCCTTCTGTGCATGAGCAATGCAGAATCCAAAGACCATCTCTGTACTCATTACTCTTTTGTCAGCAGGTGTGGAGAGAGCTGTCTTTTCGTCCTTGGTGTGGATTGGGTAATGCTAAGGTCAGTGGATGATCTATTTTGGGTGTGGCTCGGCGCAATCTTCCCTAAGGATAAGCTTGTTGTTTGGCAGTCAAGTGGTTAGTTTTGTTAGCAGTCATATGGCATATATGGGGGGAGCAAAATAGGCACTATTTTCTCAACAAACACGGTTCATGGGGAGATGTTTTCGGGAAATCTAAGTGTGATGTTCTAGATTAGGCAGTTGGGGTTAAAGATGTAGATATTCCATTTGCTTTGGCCTTGTTTGGGCTGTAGTTGGCTGTTGGGGTGTATTCTTTGCTGCTTTGCAGCCTTTTATAAAATTTCATCATTTATCCTTCCAAAAAAGAAAAACAAGAAAAAAAGAAAAAAAAGGTAAGGGTGTATTGACTGCAATGACTTGCAATCTTCAATATTTTTAACAGTACTCTTGCCTTGGCTTCATTTAGGTCTTTGAGCCCAATAGATTTGAGCATTGAGGTTAACTTTGTTCATTTTTATTTGTAAGGTTTCTTTCTGTTGCAACATTTGTTACCATTCTAGAAAAAAAAAAAGCCCTTTATAAACGTGGATGTTGGTAATAGAGAAATCGAGTGGTGGTTTTTTTTTTTTTTTTTGTTTGTTTGTTTAGGGAGAGATTCTTGGAACTTTGGTAAGTTACTATAATGATTCTTTTCAAATACCCTTGATCTGGTTCCAATAAAATTGGCTGATGTGATGCGCTGATTCTACCCTTATTCATGTGAGATCAAAATCCATGATTTTAGTTCTTCTTATTTAAATTGTTACATTTTATTCTGAATATGTGCTCGAGGAAGAATTTGGGCTGACGATAGTGTTCCGACTGTCCTAGCATGCAACATCAAAGGCCTGTTATTGACCGATGCCTATGTTCGAAGGATCGGATTTTCATTGGCAGACTTTTCATGGAAGGTTATCATTGGTATTACGGTTATCCATACCAAGTTTTGAACAATTTAAAGAAGCAATCATACAATCACCCAGTCGAAGTCCTTCACCCTCAAGTGTTGAATCTTCACAAATGGGGTCATGGATGGGTGATCCAGATCAATCTGATCATCCACATCCTGGATGGGTCATTCCCTAAGGGTCTCTCCATTTCACAAATCACAATCCTTCAAACGGTGGTCTGCAAATAGACCTTTTTTTTTTAACACATGCACGCACACCACCACACACTCATGCCGTAGTGGGATTTCACCACCTATGGGTACTCGAACCCTTGACCAGGTGTTGAAACTCCTTAGAGTCTACCACTGGACCAGGTCTGCAAATAGACATTAGGAAGTAATACAACGAAGGTCCACATTAAACAGAAAAGGCAAGAAAGATTGGAGGCTACGATCCACCCAATCTCATGAATCTTTTAGAACCTTTCTTCCTTGGGACCATCAGTTCAATGGTGTATATTACCCAGCCACAGGCCCAATGTGTACAAAACTCACACCCAAGTTACTGTGCCTATCCTTGGCTCAAGGGTCATATAGTTCATCTTAAAAGAATAGTTGTCTTGTTAAATTGTGTTTGGAAAAGAGGAGGTTTTGATAACTTCCCCATTTAATTGACTTCTTCATAACAAATATGCAAACATCAGTAGTGATTGGTGCACGTGCACATGAAGTGTGGTGTTGAATTTATGTTGCACAAAGAAACCTTTTTGCCTTCTGTTGGTATTATTCTAATATCATCTTTAAATTTGTTTATATTTGATCAAACATGTTGCAACGTAAGTGTTCTATCACGTTATATTATTGTCTGCATCCCTCAATCTTTACAATTGAAAGTTCAAATTGTTATGGATCATGTTCTATTATGGTTAATGTGCCCCTGGAATTTTCTTGTGCTTTTCAAAAATATTAGGTTCCTGAGGAATCACAGTTAGTTTTTAGGGCTCCCACAGCATCTTTGGAGTGTTGCTGTTTTATCAACAATGAAGAGTTCTTATCTGGATCAGACGATGGCAGTATTGAGCTTTGGAGCATGGTGCGTAAGAAGCCTACATGCATTGTAAAAAATGCACACGCCGCATCAGCCCCTCAGAATCAGTCAGATGCAAAAGATAATGGAAGCATTTCTAACGGAGATGAGTTAGGTAACAATCGATACTCGTTTTTGGCCATGAACTTAATTTTTTGACTTGAAACTGTGGCCTAGATTTATTGGATTTATCTTGTTATCTTCCCTTCCAGCAATTCTGTTACTGAGATATATTGTGATGCATTTGAAGTTAAAACCATTGCTGCTGAGTTTTTCTTGGATGTGTACGTGGATGTATTAATAATTTGATCACTTGATACGTTTTTTCGCTGTTCTATGAAATGTTTTCTAATCTGTGTTCTAATGAGATGCTTTCAATATTGTTTTGCAGAAAATGGTCACGACATCTCTGAAAGCCATTGTTCATCAGCAAAGTCATGGGTTAGTTCAGTTACTGTGTGTAGAGGTACTGATCTTGCTGCTTCTGGAGCTGGTAATGGCGTGGTTCGGTTATGGGCTGTTGAAAATGATGCCAACAATATTCGGCGGTTGTATGATCTCCCACTGGTATGTCACGCTCAACCATTGGAAATAGTACTTCTCTGATCAATGTTTTGTTTAATATGAACCAATTATAATGGCCCGTAGAAGTAAAATGCTAGACATGAAACTTCTCTGTTAAAGTTGCCTGGCCAAAATTCCGAACCTTTGTCCTGAAATTAGCACTGGAGGCATTGATATTGCCTTTCTTACACCTCCAAATACATTTCCTTTGTGTGTGTCTGTTCTGTGTCTGTGGGTGGCTGTGTAGCTCTCCATGGTAATAGTGGTGGTAGATGTGCGCTCACATCGTAATATTGGTGGTAGAGGTGCACTCACATGGTATTGCACTGGAGGCATTGATAGTGCCTTTCTTACACCTCCAAATACATTTCCTGGCCAAAATTCCGAACCTTTGTCCTGAAATTAGCACTGGAGGCATTGATATTGCCTTTCTTACACCTCCAAATACATTTCCTTTGTGTGTGTCTGTTCTGTGTCTGTGGGTGGCTGTGTAGCTCTCCATGGTAATAGTGGTGGTAGATGTGCGCTCACATCGTAATATTGGTGGTAGAGGTGCACTCACATGGTAATAGTGGTGATGTGAATCCATGGGTGCTGCAATGCAGGTCGGCAAAACCACTTGGAACATTTGGGTGGGCACATCTGACCAATAAAACCCTTTCAGAATGTGTGGGGCTCACCATGTTGTGTTATGCCATACGATCCATTCATGGGATGCACCCACTAGGATGAAGGGTCACCGATAAATTAGGCCATTCCAAAACTTACGTGGACTGATTTTTGGGTTCTACAATAAAAAATGGGGCTAACATGATGGATGGAGTAGCTGTGATGCACACATCACATGTTCTCTGCAATAGCCCAGTACCACCACTTGTCATGGTAGCGATACCATGCGAGTGTACCTTATATATATTCCAACTAATTGGTGTCAGCTACAGGAAACATGTACAACCATTCCACTCGATCAAGGATCATATCCTCAGTTAAAACTATAGGTCATCAAGTCATTTTGTACTACCTCCACTCATGTCCTTTTGGGCTTTTCTTGTCCTTTTAAAGCTTTTAACTTGAATCTACTCACTTCAAACTGGTGCAGTTCTTAGTCTGTTGCACATGGCCTAACCATCTAAGTCTACTTTCTCTCATCTTCTTACGTATTGGTGCCACTCCTAAGTTCCTTTGAATGCATTCATTTTTAGTTTTCAAAATAAAGGCAAAGAAATCTAGTGGTGTTGTTCCTTTCTTGTTAGCTGTGGGGTTTTGCTTTTGCTATATATATATATATATATATATATATATATTTTTTTTTGGGCTTTGTATTCTTTTCTCATTGTGGCGAGTTTCTCAATAAAATTTGTTACCTTAAACAAATAATCTCAAAGCTGAATCATTTTATCGAATGACATTGTTGATAGCGGATAATTGGCCAACACATTAAAAGCTCTATAGCTGTTGGGGGAACACAAATTTATCCCTATATTTTGGCTCTCCTAGGGAAACCCAGGTGAGTCCTCGTGGGCAACCCCCGCATCTCACGGGTCCCCGAATTGCACAGTCCCACAATGGGTCCCACCTCCTGGGCTACCCTACCCCTAGTGTGAAGATTCGGTGCATTATTGGAGTCGCACCAAGATGCCCTCGCATCATCCACCCACCTCGGCAAGGAGACTTGATTCTTGGGCTGTCGCGTTGATACCACTTTGGTAGTGGACAACCGACCAACACACCAAAAACTTCAGAGCTGTTGGGGGAGTACCAATTTATTCCTATATTTTGGCTCTCCTATGCAAACCCCGACGAGTCCTCACCATGGGCAACCCCCGCATTGCACGGGTCCCCGAATCGCACCATCCCACAATGGGTCCCACCTCGTGTCCATCCTGCATCTCACAGGCCCCACCTTGTGGGCCACCCCACCCTTAGTGAGGAGATACAATGCATCCTTAGAGTCACACCAAGATGCTCCTGCATCATCCACCCACACCAAGACTCGCTTGGGTTTGCCTGGGAGGGCCTGCATATAGGGATAATCGTTGTTTTTGCTCTGATACCACTTTGATAGGGGATAACCAACCAACACACCAAAAGCTCCAAAGCTGTTGGGGGAGCACCGATTTATCCCCGTATTCAGGCTCTCCCAGGTAAACCCAGGCGAGACCTCCCCGTGGGCAACCCCCGCATCTCATGGGTCCCCGAATCGCATGGTCCCATAATGGGTCCCACCTCGTGGGCCACCCCACCCCCAGTGTGGAGGGCTCCCAACCAGGTTTCGAATCTAAGTTCCGAATATGAATAATGGCCCATTGAGGCCTGTCATCAAGAATTAGAAGTTATGCAGGCTGGTGGATTTGATTAGTTTGGATGCTGGGAAGACAAATCCAGTGGTTTGATGCACTTTCGGAAGGAAAAATTATTATCTTAGATATTCATACAAGCAATGACAGGGACTAATTAGGGGATTGAGGGATCCTGTATGATGATGATGATGAGTGTAAATTTATTCCTCTTTCATTATCGTACAAAGTCTAAGGAGAGAGGGATGGATGGTGGACTCTCAGAATGAAAAGAATATCAGATAGGATTTGATATTGTGTGAAAAAGAGAAAACATGTAAAGGTGGAGAAAGGGAGAGGTCTCTTCTCCTCCCTCTCAATTCTTTACTCCTATCCAGTGTTCAAAATATCGATATTGCATCCTTGGGATACAAATATGTATTGGTTATTGCATGGGATATATCATTTGTATCGGGTAATTTATCGCACTTTTTGGGAAACATTGGGAAAATAGTTGAATTTTTCAATGAAACTTCAAAGATTGTTAAAAAAGACCTCAATGCACTTTTAAATCATAATTTCTTAAAAAAAGAAGTGCACATAATAGGTTTCTTTTGTGTAGGGTCCTAAGCTATGCGCTGTCTGGCTGAGCTAATGCAACTATATTGAAATTGAATGCATAACATTTAGAGTGTATGTGATGATCATTTCATCAAATACTCCTAAATACTCTAAAATTAGTCTTAATTGACAGTCAGTTGAAAGGAAATTTTGAAAAATAAATAATATTAATTAAATTTTTATTAATTTTTAATTACAAAATGATTTTTATTTTCCGAAGATTGATAAGGACTTAATAAATCAGTAGATCAGTCCTCATACATGCTTGATTTCATGTTTGGAGTTTAGCATTGCAAACAATTTAGGAGAAATTTGGAAAATTTCAAAAATTTCCCAAATCGGACTATCTACACTCAGTGTTTCAAATATCGATACTATCGGCCGATATATCGGCTGATATTATCGTTATCGGCCACCGTCAACACGAAACCCTTCAGAGAGATACAAAAAATTTCCAAAATTCTTTGTATCGTGTGATATAATGCATGATATCGCATGATATTTTGCGATATTGCCAATATTAACATCTTTCTCGTGTTTTATTGGGGGATTTTATCATTTTTCAATGCGTAATTAGCAGAAAAAATCGAAAAAAAAAAGAAAAAGGAGAAAAACTTTCAATCCACATAAGAGGGGATTTCGGTACCCGTAGAAGCGGATTACGTGATCCGAAGTAGAATTTGGTGGGCCATGATCAACAGCGGTGCGCCGTGAGAAAAAATATCTAATTCCCCAATTTTTATTCGAATAAATGATATATTGAAATTCCACAGACGATTTCAACAACAAAATCTCCAAAAATTCTGGAGATTTGGAGTTTGGGTGAGAGATTTTAGGGTTCCAAAACCCTCGTTGTTTAAAAAATGGCTTCGGAAGCCCTTATGAAGCAATTGGCTATTATCCCCACCATGTCTAGTTAGAGACGGACGGTCCTGTCGGGGGCCGTGGGGCCCACCTTGATGTATATGTTTTATTCAATCTATCCATCCATTCTGGAAGATCATTTTAGGACATGATTCAAAAAATGAGACATCAAAGTCTAAAGTGGACCACACCACAAGAAGCAGTGGAGATTGAATGCTTACGGTTGAAAACTTCCTAGGGCCCACCGTGATGTTTATTTGCCATCAAACCTGTTCATAAGGTCAAATAGACCTAGATAAAGGTAAAAACTAAATATCAGTTTGATCCAAAACTTTTGTCGCTGCAAATTTTTTTTTTCAATGGTATGCATTCAATCTCGACTGCTTCCTGTGGTGTGGTCCACTTAAGTCTTTAATCTGCCTCGTTTTTGAGATCATGCCCTAAAATGACTTGTGAAAATGGATAAATGGCATGGATAAAACATTTATAATATGGTGGGCCCATAGATCCCCTGGCAAGTCTGTCCGTCCCTTGCACTACCCCCAATTACGAGACCGGATCAGGTTACCCGGATAAAACGGGCTATTACCCTTACGGTGGGGTGCAAGTCCACCTTGATGATTTAGTTTATATCCAGACCGTGCATCCATTTTTTCAGTCCATTTTAGGATGGGGTCCCAAAAATTAAGTGGATCTAGATCTCAGGACCACACCACATGAAACTATGGTAATTGAGTGTCTCACCATTATAAATTCCAAATGGCTCATTGTAGGGTTTTCATAATTTTTATTTGCAATCCAACCTATTGATAATGTCAAGAAGATCGGGATGAAGGGAAAATACAAAGATCATCTTGATCCTAAACTTTTGCGGCCCAATTTTTTTTTTTTTTTTTTAATGGTCATTCATCTCTGTTGCTAGTGGTATGGTCCACTTGAGATTTGGATCTTCTTAAGGTTTGGGATCACACCATAAAATGAGATGGAAAAACATATGAACGACATGGATATACAAACAATACATAGAGTGGGACCCACACGGTTAGAGTAACATCCACTAAGTGTTACCCGGGTAAGAGCTAATCCGCTTCCCCTTTACGTGTGACTTCCGTGTAATCACTCGCAATTGTGAGTCGACATGTTCTGTGGGCCCTACTATGATGTCATGTGTTTTATCCGCACCGTTCATATATTTTGGATGATTAATCTAGGGCATGAGACGAAAATTGAGATAGATCCACATTTCAGGTGGACCACACTTAAAAAAACAGTGGTGATTTAACGTCTAATATTAAAAACTTCTTTGGCCTACAATAACGTTTATTTGCCATCCGACCACTTATTAGGGCCCGTTGATTTATCACATAAGATCCTGGATGAAGAGAAAACTAATATTAGCTTGATTGAAACTTTTGTGCCCCCAAATTTTTTTTAATGGTGGCCATTGAACGACCAATGTTTCGTGTGGTGTGATCCGCCTCATATTTGAATCTACCTCATTTTTTGGCCTATGCTCTAAAATGATTTGCCAAAATGAATTGACGGTTTAGATGCACCATATTACATCGAGTTGGCCCCACGGTCAGGGTCCCACCCAATGCGTTGGTTGGTCACTATTAGAGGAAGCGGATTGCGTAGTGGGCGTGGATTTGGGGAAGCCGACTAAACTCTTTAAGGCCCACGTTGATGTATGTATTGCATATCCACGCCGTCCATCTGTTTGGGCTGCTTATTTTATGGCATGATCCCGAAAATGAAGCAGATACAAGTTTCAAGTGGACCATACTATAAGAAACAGTGGTCAATGATCTCCCACCATTAAAAACTTCCTAGGGTCCACTGTAATGGATATTAACCATCCAACCTGTTGATAAGTTCATACAGATGTGGATGAAAGGGAAAAATACAAATATCAGTTTGATCTAAAAAATTTGTGGCCCACAAAAGGTTTTTAATAGTCAATAACCACTATTTTGTGTGGAGTGGCCCACATCCACCTAAAATTTGTATCTACGTCTTTATTTATTATTATTATTATTTTTTTGCTTTTGAATAAATTAATTATGTTTTCACACATGTCTTGATATATTTTTAAATGTTATGCATTCCTTATACAAACTAAACCTATTATATGCACTTATTTTTTGAGATGTTATGATTTAAAATTGTATATTAACATATTTATTAACAATCCCTAAAGTTTCATTGAAAAATTCAACCATTTTCCCAATGTTTTCTCATGTTTCCCAAAAAGTGCGATAAATTATGCGATACAAACAATATATCCCGTGTGATAACCGATATGTATCTGTATCCCAAGGGTGCGATACCGATATTTCTAACATTGCCTACACTCAAATTTCGAAATTAGAGTGTATGTGATGATCATTTAATCAAATACTCCTAAATACTTCGAAATTAGTCTGAATTGACAGCTGTTTAAAGGAAAATTTTGAAAAAAAAAAAAAAACATGGAGAACATGAAGAACCAATGGATATTGAAATCAAAGCTCTAACTCCATGACTTTTCATACAAAACATGAAGAACTAATGGATTTATAATCATTTGACACTGATTGAACATAATTTCAACAAAAAAAGGAATCTGAAATTGAAAATGCTCACCTGATCAAACATATTGGATATATCGGCACTATATGTGCGTTTTGTATCGCACAGGTGGGAAACAAGATATATCGTGGGATATATCGGCCAATATTGTCGATATTTAAAGCATTGCTCCATAGACCACTATTTATATAATAGAACTTGATTACAATACGCAAGTCTCAAAATAAATGCCTATGGAATCTAGAAGGTAAACCATTATCTTCATGATGTGGTGCACCACATGACTACTGCATGCGTCTACTCTCGCAATCAAATATCTTGCAATGCATTGCTACTGCATGCGTCTCCTCTCACACTCAAATATCTTGCGATGTGTGCTACTGTATGCGTCTCCTCTCACACTCAAATATCTTGCGATGTGTGCTACTGTATGCGTCTACTCTCACACTCAAGGTCTCTTGCAATGCGTGTACGCTTAAGACTGTACTCTTAACTGTTTCAAACCCAAGCTTTGTGTGTGTGCGCGCATGCAAAAGCATTAATATAATTTACCAGTGACATAAATTAAGTTACAAATGCCTTGATGTGATATCTGAAACGCGGTCTGTTCAATTGTTAAATAGCAACTCTAGATATCTAGGGTGTCAAATGTTAGCTTGAGTACTCAAATTGGCTGTTGCAATGTGCTGTGATGATAGCCTTTCATGTAGGTTGTATTGCAACTAAAATACTTGAAATGCATGTCCATGTCCTTGGCTGCATTATTCAAGTGTGGTGTTCTCTTTCCACGTGGTTATAGATGCTGTTAAAAGAACTACATTCATGACTCATGGAGGCAAACAGGCGTGTTCTGCTACCCGACAGCTGCTTTTCTGGAATCCTAAATCTGGCCAATCCCTGATAGACCAAACCATAAGGAACAATTGGGGTGGCTATGTGGAACCCATTCTGGTGTTGATATGTTATCCAAAATATTATCTGCTATCTTCACCAGGATTTTTTTTTTTTTTTTTTTTGAGAGGCAACAACAATTTATGAAAAAGCTGCAAAAGGAAAGAATGCACCCCACCAAAAAGAAAACCACTTGAGATGGCCTTGACATGAGCCAACATATATGACACTAACTTTTTAGCTTTACAAATGACCTCTTCAACACCTGCACACTCGTTCCCAATACGACAACCATTTCTAGCTCTCCATAAAACCTAAAAAACAACCATCAATACCAATCTCCAAATGGCCTTCCTGGATTTGCCAACTCCTCCGCCATGCCACGCCCAAAGCAACTTATCCATAGATTTCAGCTTCACCCAATCAACCTACTGCAAGCCAAGGAAATGATCCCACACTCAAGCATATATTATGGAAAGCTAAAGATCTCCTTTGAAGATTGTCCACTATAAGAAAATTTCTTTTGGCCAATGAGCCAAACAAAGACTGCCACGCGAGGAGGGACTCCATGTAACAAATATTGAAACGGCTGTTACAGACATTGCTGTGAGGGAGACTTTGAAATCAGCTTGAAGGACTTAATCGAGAACTCTCTAGAGCGAGAACTCTCTAGAATGATTCCTCGACCAATAAATTGAGTCTTCTTCAAGGAGCAGTCCTGGCATTCTTGAGAAGATCCAAAATGTTGGCAACCTCATCGATCTCGCCCTTCAACAAGTTTCTACGACAAGGAGGGGCCCTTACCACCTCTCCCTCAACAATAGAGAAACAGCATAGCAGTCAGGAGCAAGCCGGGTGATCCTTGGAAAGAGAACTTGAAGCCAATGTTCAAAATATCGGTATTGTGCAATGTATCGCACCCGTGGGATATAGACACATATCAGTTATTGCACGGGATATATGGACACACTTTTTGGGAAACATGGGGAAAACATTGGGAAAATAGTTGAATTTTTCAATGAAACTTTAGGGATTGTTAAAAAAGACATTAATACACACTTTTAAATCATAAAATCTTAAAAAAATATGCACATAATAGATTTCCTTTGTATAGGGTCTTAAGCTATGCATTGTTTGTCTGAACTAAGGCAACTATCTTCAAATATAATGCCTAACATTTATAAATGTATGAAGACGTATGAAATCAGAAAGTAATAATCAGAGTGATGTGCATCCAAAGGTCTACCCACATAATTAACTTCAAAATTTCAAATGGCTCAAATAGATAAATAATAACATACACAACATACATGAGCCTTCATGTGCATATATTAACGTCCTTTCCAGCCTGTAAATTCACCCGGTTCACTAATCAGGTGGGCCCCACACTTGAAATTGATGGATAGATAGTGGTCTGATACAGTGTGAAAGTGCAACCCACCTAATATGTGGTTCATTGGAATTTATATCCTTCTCATTTTTGAGCTCATGGTCTAAAATGATCTGGAAAAATAGATGGACGACATGGATAAAACAAACACATCATGGTGGCCCTCATAATGCACTGACAACGTCAATAGGCAATCTACGGAACACAGATTTAGGCCGCCATCTTGTGTTGGGATGGTAGGTGGGGCCCACCGTGATGTTTGTGAGAAATCCACCCCATTCATCCATTTTGAGAGCTCATTTTAGGACATGAGACAAAAATGAAATGGATTCGAAACTCAAGTGGGCCGCACAAGAGGAAACAATGGAGATTCAGTGACCACCGTTGAAACATTCGTATGGCCACAAAATGGGAATGACCTTATAAACGTGTTAGATGGCATGTAAACATCAAGGTGGAGCTCGGGAAGGTTTCAATGATAAGAAACTCTTTCCCCAGTTTTCCCTCTCGTGCGGCCCGCATGACTTTTGGATTTGCCTCATTTTTGGTCCAACGTCCTAAAATGAGCTCTCAAAACGGATGAATGGGGTGGATTTCTCACAAACATCACGGTAGGCCCCAACATCCCTGCATAGGAACTTCTTGCGGAAGGCTTTCGCAAAAAATCTGTCCCCAAATCTGCGTCCGACCTGGTGGGGGTAGTACCCAATCCGCGCGCAATGGAACGAGGATTTAGCTGGGATCCTGACTGTGGCCCAACCATGATGTATGTGTTGTATCCACACCGTTCATCCAGGTCTTTATGACCTTACCAACAGGTTGTATGGAAAATCAACATTCTGGTGGACCCCATGAAGTTTTAATGGTGGGGATTCAATCACTACTATTTCCTATGTTATGGTCCACCTAAGATTTGGATCTGCTTCATTTCTAGGATCATACCCTAAAATGAGCTTGCGAAATGATGGATGGTGTGGATGTAAGGCACATACATCACTGTGGGTCCCACAAGGAACCACTGAGGATCAACCCAATCCGCCCATGGAACTAGTGATTTAGGCATCCACCCAAACCGCACAGATGGAGCAACGATGTGGGTGTGACCTTGCCCCACCATGATGTATGTGTTGTATCCATACCGTCCATCCATTTGGAGAGACCATTTTAGGGCATAAGCCGAGAACGAGGCCGATCCAAAGCTCAAGTGGACCCCACCATAGAAAACACTGGGGACAATGATGGCCATCATTGAAACTTGAAACCATTTCGGGGGGGCCCACCATGATGCTTATATGAGATCTAACCTGTTCATAAGTTCAAACAAATATGGATGAAGGGAAAGCACAAATATTAGCTTGATCGAAAACTTTTGTGGCCCCAAAGAAGTTCTTAATGGTACGCGTTCAATCCCCATTGTTTTCTGTGGTAGGGCCACTTGAGCTTTGGATTTGCCTCATTCTGTCTCATGCAATGTTGTCAAACCGCATATGCGGTTCTGTGCGATCGGATATGCTTGTGCACATATGCGATCGCACAATCGCATATGCGGTCGCATTATTATTATTTTTTTTTTTGAAAAAAAAAACAAAAAAATAAGGAGAAAAATTGAAAAAAATGTAGAAAAATATAAGAACTTGGGAGAAGCTTCCCTAAGTCAATAGATAACTAATATAGTAATTTTACATATATAAAGTTTGTTTGTGACTTGTTAGAAAAATGAATGAAGTACATCAAATTCAACATTCAACAATATAGTTAAGTAACAAGACAATCAATAAGCTATTTTTTTTTCAAAGATAACGATAATATATTAAACGGAAACAGGAATACAAAAGATAAATCTGCTGAGATAGCAGAAGAAGAGAAGAAAAAAAAACTAAAAACCTAAAAAAAGCAGATTGCAATTGTTGAACCCTTTGATGTAAACCGCCCATTCTGTAATCATTTTTTTTTTGCCCTTGCCCAAACTACCTGAACCGTAGACTGATTATCATTAAAGCATCTTTCATTTCTTTCCTCCCAAACGGACCACCAAACGGCGAGGATCGCCATCCTCTAAAGCCGAGTTTTGACTTTTCCAAGTTTAAAACCATGCCATGAAACCATCATATTGGAGCTGGAATTCGGAATACACCCGTTGACGTTGAATCTCTGGAAGAATTCAGCCCAAATCTGAGATATGAATGGGTAGTGAGCAGTAAATGATCCACCGACTCTTCATCCCGCATGCAACAAAGACATATATTAACCAGCTGCATTCCCCCTTTTTCTTAAGTTATCGACAGTTAGGATCCGGTTTTTGGCAGCTAGCCAAGCAAAACATATGTATTTGGGAGGAGTAGGATATTTCCAGATGAAAGGAAGGGCTGAAGAAGATGATATGGGAGGAGGGGTGAGGATGGAGTAGAAAGACCTGACTGAGAACATGTTAGATTTGGCTCTGTTCCAAATCAGATCGTCAGCAGTAGAGGAGTCCGGCACCATCCTAGAGATGCATTCTAAAAGATCCACGTATTCAGCAACCTCCCAATCGTGCAGGTTTCTGATGCACTTAACTTCCCAAACGATGCTGGAGGCCGTCCCAAAGAAGCAGCTGGCAACAAAGATGTGATTGTCAGGGGCGAGACGGTAGATACAGGGAAATCTGATTTTAAGGGGTTCCTCACCCACCCACCGGTCCTCCCAAAATCTGATAGCAGTTCCGTTGCCCAGACTGAAGCTGATATTGTTCGTCACCGCCTTCTTGGATCGCAGAATCCCTCTCCAAATGTAGGAGGCTCTGTATGCGGTGGAGTCCTTGGTCCACCAACCTCCAGGGGAGCTGCCATACTTGCCTTTAACGATGGAAGCCCATAAGGAGTTGCGTTCATTGTCCAACCTCCACGTCCCCTTTCCCAAAAGAGCCCTATTCATAATTTTTAGATTCCTGATACTAGCGCCCCCTTCCTGAAAATGTTTACAAACTTGTTGCCAGTCCAGAAGATGCAGCTTCTTAGGGTTATCTTTTCCGCACCAAAGGAAATCACGGCGAAGATTATCGATTTTTTGCAACACCGATTGGGTACATCTGAAAAGCGTCATGAAGTAGACAAGGAGATTAGTAAGAGCTGATTTGATCAGAGTCAATCGACCTCCCATCGATAGATAACGACACTTCCATCTGGCTAAATACTTCCGAAATTTGCTGACGATCTTATCCCACATGGATTTTGGGGGGGATGGATAGAGGCATGGTGTGCCAAAATGGTTACGTATCGGCCGTAACGACCGATACGTAACGGTAACAGTGGGAACCGTTACGCGTTTCGGGGTCGTATCGGCCGTTACCCGATTTTGTACCCGTTAACTTTTTTTTTTTTTTTTTTCATTTTAAGCTCTGTTTTTGCTGTTTTTTGGAAACCTCTTGCTTCCAAACTGTTTTTCACTCCTACTACTAATTTCGACCAACCTTGGCTGGGTATTTGAGATAAAAACACATTATATTATGAATTTTCTTGAATCAAAGCTTGGTGGGCCATTTTTCAGAAATTCGTCAAAAATAGGTATTTATACTTTTTAATATGTTTTGCTGTTTTAATCATACCATACGATGTGTTAATCATAGTAGAACATGTTAATGTGCATTTTACAGATTTGGGGTGCCATTTAATATTTTTTAAAATATTTTTTTCTATTTACGCATGAATTTTGGCCCCTTTCTTTAAAATTCGAAAAATCAATTTTTAATAGTTGTTTTGTTGTTTTAATCATGCCATTTGATGTGTTAATCATAGTAGAACATGTTAATGTGCATTTTACAGATTTGGGGTGCCATTATTTATATATATATTTTTCTATTTACGCATTTATTTTGGCCCTTTTTTTGAAAATTCAAAAAAATCATTTTTTAATGATTCTTTTGTTGTTTTAATGATGCCATATGATGTGTTAATCGTAGTAGAACATGTTAATGTGCATTTTATAGATTTGGGGTGCCATTATATATATATATATATATATATATATATATATATATATATATATATATAATTTTTCTATTTACGCATGAATTTTGGCCCCTTTTTTTAAAATTCGAAAAATCAATTTTTAATAGTTGTTTTGCTGTTTTAATCATGCCATATGATGTGTGAATCATAGTAGAACATGTTAATGTGCATTTTACATATTTGGGGTGCCATTTTATATATATTTATATATATATTTTTCTATTTACGCATTTATTTTGGCCCTTTTTTTGAAAATTCGAAAAATCATTTTTTAATAATTCTTTTGCTGTTTTAATGATGCCATATGATGTGTTAATCATAGTAGAACATGTTAATGTGCATTTTACATATTTGGGGTGCCATTTTATATATATATTTTTTTCTATTTACGCATTTATTTTGGCCCTTTTTTTGAAAATTCGAAAAATCATTTTTTAATAGTTCTTTTGCTGTTTTAATGATGCCATATGATGTGATAATCATAGTAGAACATGTTAATGTGCATTTTACATATTTGGGGTGCCATTTTATATTTTTTTAAAATTATTTTTTTCTATTTACGCATGAATTTTGGCCCTCAAAAATAATTGCAAACACCTAAATGTAAGATATTTTCATATTACATTCATTCTAATATATCTATCATTGATAGTAGATAGTTAGAAAATTAAATATATGAATTTTGTAGTCAAATTCAGGTTATCTGGTTCATAAATTCATCAGACAGTCCGATACAACTTCTCACCAAAGAGTGGACCGTTACACCACCATAAACATGTTCCAATTTATAAATGAATGCATATTTGGAATGCTTAGAATATTCCGGATTTAATCCTTTTTTTTTTTTTTTTTTTTTTTTTTTGCGCCGTTACGCCCCCGTATCCGTATCGGTTTCGGAAGGCACCGTTACGCCAACCAATACCGATACGAGTCACCTTGGATAGAGGAAGGCCCGCAAAAGTGGAGGGGAAAACATCAGCCGGACATCCAAGGGAATTGGCGAAGGATGTGAGCTTGTTGTCGGAGAGGTTTATACCGAATATTTTAGATCTGGCCAGATTTACTCTTAAGCCCTGACACCGCCTCGAAATAGAGGAGTCGTGCGAAGATTTTCAATAAGAACCAGATTTGCTTTCGAGAAAATGAGAGTATCGTCAACAAATTGGATGTGGGTAATAGGCGTATGCACTCCCGACATTTTGATACCTTTAAGAATCCCCGCTGCCTGACCGTGGAGCAACATCTGCGAAAGAGCCTCGCCGATCAAAAGAAAGAGAAGAGGTGAGAGAGGATCACCCTGCTTAATGCCCCTGGAGCTATTGAAAAAACCTTTGGGGCTCCCGTTGAGTAAGATAGAAAAGTGCGCTGATCTAACACACTTGATAATCCAGCTCCCCCACTTCGCTCCGAATCCCATACGACCCATCATATAGTGGAGGAAATTCCATTCCACATGATCGTATGCCTTTTCGATATCTAGTTTGCAGAAAATACTCTTCAGATTGTCTTTGTGACACGTATGGAGGCACTCGTTTGCGATCAGCGCACCATCCACGATCTGTCTTCCCTTGATGAACGCGTTCTGATTTTTGGATAGTAACTTCCCCATCACCTTTGATAACCTATTCGCCAGGATTTTGGCGAGAATTTTGTATGGACCCCCAATGAAGCTGGTAGGCCAGAATTCGGCAAAAGAACTCGCACCAGCTACCTTCAGGATAAGGGCAATAAAAGATGCTCTAAGCCCTTTGGATAATCTGCCCTTGAGATGAAATTCATGCAGAAAGTCCAAGATATCTTGGCGGACATTCTCCCAAAAGGTTTGAAAAAACACCATGGGGAAACCATCTGGGCCAGGGGAATTATCTCTCCCCAGCGAAGCCACAGCCTCTTTAACTTCTTCTTCAGAAAACGGGACCTCGAGGAGACTTGCCTTTGTGTCTTCCAGTTGATTGAAAGAGACGTCGTCAAGGGTGGGTCTGCTCCAACCTTCAGAGGATAGAAGAGATTGGAAATGACGGATAGCTTGCTCAGCTATTTCCTATTTATCATCTATTTGATTACCGTCAACATTGATGCTTAAAATTGTTTTGGCACGAGCTTGCATGTTGGCAATGCAGTGGAAATAACGGGTGTTCCTGTCTCCTTCTGAAATCCATCTGACCCTAAATTTCAGTTTCCAAGAGACTTCGTCCTCCAAAGCTCTGACTGACAAGGATTGGATAATTCGAATGCACCTGGACAATCTTTCAACAGATATGGAACCACCTTCGGCTTCCCCGTCGAGACATTGGAGCTTAGAGAATAAAGCTTCAGTGTCAGCGTGACGCTTGCGAAGTTCCCCTTCTTTCCATTCCTTTAACCTTTCCTTGAGAAGTCTGAGCTTGCACATCAACCTATGCCCAGCAAAGCCATCAACTTGGAAGCTGGACCACCATTCGACAATTTTCTGATGAAATCCGTCAATCTGGAGCCATGCCGAATTAAATTTGAAAGGCTTAGGACCCCAATTATCTTCTTCTGTGGATAACATAATCGGATAGTGATCCGACGTGGTCCTGGGAAGAGCCAGTTGAGAGGAGGTAGGGAAAGCCTTCAGCCAGTCCGTTGAAAGGAGGAATCTATCCAATCTCGATTGGATTTGATCCCTGCGCCCATTAGTCCAAGTATACGTAGCTCCAGATGGGGGTAAGTCTACCAGCTCCTGATTTTGGATCTAGTTCGAGAAGGCTCCATAGCTACCGAAATTTTTCTACGGCGAATGTTCTGTAGCAAAACGGACCGCATTAAAATCGCCTAAAAAATAACAAGGACCAGAAAATGATTGTCTGGAAGCAGACAATGCATCCCAGAAGTCTGGTCTGATAGAATTCTCATTAGGACCATACACAAAGGAAATGAGACAACGGAAGTTAGAAGACTTATCTTGAACGATAATTGACACCGAAAAGTTCCCGATGAATGTCGCCTAGACGTCGCAATTAGACGATTTCCAGGCAATTAGAATTCCACCCGACGAGCCAGAAGCATCTAACGTAGCTCGCTCAGCATCGTTGGCTTCCCATAGCGAAGCCAACAGTCTCTTCGTAAAAGTGGGAACTTTAGTTTCCTGGAGGCAAATGACATCCGAATTTTTTCTCCCGATAGATTTCTTGATTAAGCACATTTTCTGCTTTGATCCCACCCCCCGCACGTTCCATTATAGGATTCTCATTGGGGCACTGAACTTCCCCGGTTCCCCTTACGACCTTGGTTTAGCTTTGGAGGCGGCAAGGAGTCTAGGGCTCGGTTGCAGACTTTGGAGTTCCCTGTTGCTAATTGATCTGGTTACTTGTTTGATTGGAGTTCTGGTGGTAGGGAGAGGTCTTCCTCTGTTTACAATATGTTGTAACGGCACGATATAATCTTCATCTCTATCTCCGAACGATAAACCGAGAGATCTACTGACGTGGCTAACCGCATCTCTGATCCATCTCTTATTATGGATCGATTCGAATAATTCTTCTCTAGATTTATCTTCTTTGGAATCCTGTTCGGCAGATTCCTGCTGATGATGTAGATGGTCCCCTCGCATCTGTAGAGGCTCAGCTTCGATCACGTCACCCGGTAAGGCTTCCTGAAATAAGGTGATAGGGCCCAAGTCAGCCCAATCCCGAGACTGAGGCACAGACGTAACAGGGGATGAGGGAAGCGAGGAAACAGTTTGGGACTCAGAAAATCGGCACTCAGAATCATCGGCTCTGGAGAACTCGTCTTCCATGAGTGAGGGACACTGATGTGAAAGTAGAGGGGGAGGTAGAGGAGTATGCAATGAGGCAGAGCTGTGGAGATGGGTGAAGATATTATCTTGAATGGACGGTGGACGGGATAGGATTGATAGGTTGGCGACTTGAGTCGGGAGTGAATGATCGGGATCGGGTGTGGGTATTCGGGTAGAGGTCTTGGGGGGGTGTTGGATCTTGGTCGGGACCCGACCCGAAACTTTCGTCCCGATGTCAATAAGGGAAGTAAGGCGCGGACTGCCCGAGGCTGAAAACACGTGCATGGATGGATGGCTGCTCATCTTCTCGGAAGTCAATTGCCACGCATCCGCATCTCCGGGTCTTCGAGATATGAAATCCAGTATGACTCGAGAGGAGCTGCAGAGGGGGGAGACTTGGCGCCATCTGGTCCGTAGTAAATACGTTCTCAGCCGAGCCATTGCTTCGAGTTGCCGTTGCCTGAGTCGCATTTAGCGCATGCAGTCCACGTGTCGCAATCTGCATCTCTCTCGGAGACTTATCTTGGAAGAAAGGAGAAGCGTCTACGAAACGCCTCACCGAAGCTTCTGAGGGTCCGCCACGTATATCCCCAGCGACCGAGGCGCCGACCCTCTCGTAATTATTTCGGAGTGATTGACAGGAGGATGTTCTGGTGGTCCGCTGGAGTACTGAAACCGAACTCCTTCATCTTGCGACGACTCTGATTCAAGTTCTGACGATTGTAGGGTGGGGTCTTTAGTTCTCCAAATGTCTCCCCAACGGGGATACAAGGCACCAGGCATCTCCCTTACCACCGGCTACGTTAGTTGGCGGTCTAGTGCATTTAACAAAATATGAGAGGGCATGGGGGCTCCCTTCATCTGCTAACACGAGCTCTAATGACTCCCACTTCTACTCCTAGTTTTGTTTTGGAATCCAATTCCAACAAAAATCCCAAACAAGAGGCTGCTGATATCAGAAACTCGTCATACCAACATTCTAATGGGATATTCCATATAAGAACCCACACCTTATCCATCCCGAACAAAGAGTATTCATCCTAGGTCATGACTCTAACCACTGGACCAGAAGAGTGGAGGTGGCTGGCCATGGTCAACATCTCATGGTTGAGACCAGGACAAACCTTGACCCATAGCTCGTTGTATCCCAGGGGCTTCAAAACGTAATTACCAGGGTGAAACCCGGTGCAATCCTTGATCCACTCCTTTACCTACGTCATCGAGGCTCCTTCTTTGGTGGTAATGACCACCGTCTTCTCCAACTCTGTCTTAGCTTGGGAGAAACTTTCTAGATTGACAGAGATAATAGGCTCCGTCTGGAATTCCTTGTCTTCTACCTTATCTTCTTCCTGGACCCGTCCCGACGAGGCGGTGGGACCAGTGTTAGGATGATCTTGGATATTAGAAGGCTCGTTAAGGGCTGGGATAGGACCTGAGTTACCCAGCAGAAGGACATCTCTGAAAGATTGGCCCTCCTGTCTCACTGAAAGGGAACTGGTGGGGGCATTAACGGCCGCCTTTGGGAGGTCTGCTGAAGTGGGTTTTTTGACTGAAGATCGGTTGGAGGGCCCAAATCGAGCTCTCTGCACCAGCATCGGGAGCCTCGCAAACTTCACCCCTGTGTAACATTTCAACCGCCCTGGCAAGCTTAGCTTCTAAGCTCATACGAACAAGGGCAAAGCCACGATAGGCACCATTACTTCTGTCTCTTGGCATTGCCACATCCATAACGGCCCCCGCCCGACCAAAAATCCTGGAAATGTTAATCGGTAGCCATCCGGGTGGATAGCCTCTAACAAAGAGGGTAGGGTAGGAAAATCTCTTTCTTCCTGCGTGGCTTGTAAACTTTTGGTTATGCTTCCTGCCTTAAACCACTCTCCATTCGTTGGTTCCGCTGACGTCTGATTCGATTTTGTCTTGCTCAACTTCGACAGGAGTGGTCAAGCTTTCTAACCCTTTGCCTCTGAAGAAATCGCCTATACCCGATTTCATTCGGGTTCCTTCTGATCTCGTATCATTGATACGAGTAGCACCTCGCATGTCGTCGTCGTCGTCGAGCTTAAAGCATAGTCTTCTTTGTCGTCGTGGTATTATTGTACAAATACAATTTTGAAGTTACAGCTTAATGTTTATTATTTATACATAATACATTATAACACTAACACTACTTACAAGTTACAATTTACAACTTAGTTACAATAAGTTACAACTTAGTTACACTAACACTAAGTTACATTCAACAATATACTTACACAACTTATAGTTACAAAGTTGCACAACTTAGGAAAGTTTGACTTTTTGCAAAAATAAAAAATAAACAAACAAAATAATGTGCCAACAGTTGGTAGATATGCGATCGCATATCCTCGCACATACGATCGCATATCCTCGCACATTTGGCATATGCGATCGCATATGCATTGCAATGGCATATGTGATATGCATATGGGAATTCGCATATGCGAATATGCAGTCGCATTTAACAATGTTGGTCTCATGACCTAAAATGATCTCCAAATGGATGAACAACATGGATATACAATACATGCATCAAGGTGGGCCCTATTGAAAGGGCTGCATCGTCTATCGTGTAGTCGGGTCTCACTGAATTCACTATCCCTTAAGGGGCATGGATTAGGTGTTACCTGGGTAACAACTTAGTGGGTGTCAACCTTACTGTAGGGCCCACCTTGATGATATGTTGTATATCTAATCTGTCCATTTGTTTTTCCAGCGCATTTTAGGTCGTGGTCCCAAACATTAAGCATATCCAAATCTCAGGTGGACCACACCACATGAAACAATGATGATTAAACGTTCGTCATTAAAAACTTCCCAAGGCCCACCCGAGATTTGGATCTGCTTACGTTTTGGGATAACATCCTTAAATAATCGGAAAAAACAGATGAGTGACGTGGATTTGAAACACATTTATCAAGACAGACCCTACAAGGTAAGGTTAACACCCACGAAGCTGTTATCCGCGTAACAGCTAATCTGCTCCCTAACTTAAGAGACCGAGATAGAGTTTGAGAGTCTTTCGACTCTTTTCTTCGTTATAGATAGCCGAGAGACTGCAACAGTTTAATCCATCCCAAATTCTTATCGGAAATCACAACATTTCCAAAACTCTCCCAAAAATCTTTCTTTTGGCAAATCCCAACCTAAATCCCCATCATCCTTTGTGGAAATATGGTTTCCTTCGAAAATAATTATCTTCGAAGAAAAAAAAAAGTTATTAGGATTTTCTTATATGATCCGACGATGTTGACCATGGCCCACCAAATCCAGATGAAAGCTACTCTCTTAGGAAGATCACAAAGGTAATATATTTTTTTCTCCGATATCGGCGATATCTATTGATGATATTGGACGATATCTTGCGATATATCGCTCGATACATGGGAGATGATCAAATTTTCTTTATTTTTTCTAATTTCTGGGGGTTTCGTATCGCTAGGCCGCAATACCAATAATATCGCCGATACATCAGCTGATGGTATCGATATTGCGAATATTGCTTGAAGCGCATAGCCACCACGCTAGGGATCTGTCCAAAAGCATATACAGGTTTCGATACCAAACCGGAGGAGTTCCCACGCTTAACCAAATGTTCCGCTTTCCACATGGCCGAAGCTCTCTATAATGTGAAGAGCTTCTCACAAACCAACCACCCTCTTGCCTTCCTTCCTTCACATCAAATTGCCATATCATTCCCAAGGACTCCCCCCCCCCCCCCCCCCCCCCCCCCCCCCCCCCACACCACACACACACACACACACACACACACAACTGGCTTACAAACCTTATCCCATCTAAGAAGATGGAACTTCCTTTTGCGCCATTCCACAAAAAAGTTTCTTCTCATCTTTTCCAACTTGTCCAACATAGACTTGGGGCATTTAAATATGGACATGAAGTAAACAAGCATGTTAATGAATTTTGCCTTCAACAGAGTCAGGTGACCTCCCGTAAATTAATAATGACACTTCCATGAGGCCAACTTCCTCTTTATTCTTTCAATCACCCTATCCCATAGGTGCTTAGCCAATTTTCCATATACGAAGGCAATCCTAAATATGACGAAGGGAATAAACTAGATTTGCACCCGAATATGGTAGCAATATAGAGCTGAGGGCCTCCTCAATACCACAAATAAATATGGCGAGGGATGATTTCCCTGCCTGAGACCTCTAGAAACTTTGAAGTAATCTTTTGGCGAACAGTTAACCAAAATAGAGAAAGAAGCCGAGTGCGCACAAGCACTAATCCACCCACTTTTGACCACATCTTAGCTGTTTGAGCATATAATCTAAAAACTCCCAGTCAACATGGTTGTACGCCTTTTCAATATCCAGCTTATAGAATAATCTAGTCTTCTTGTCCTTATGCCTGGAGTCAATACATTCATGGGCCACAAGGGCACTATCCAAAATCTGTCTACTTGCTACAAAAGCTCTTGAAAATTTCAAAATAACCTTTAGACAGAGTCGCCCTAAATCTTGACGCAAGAATCTTGTTGGGGATCCCAATGAGGCTAATTGGCTTTTGA
This sequence comes from Magnolia officinalis, assembly GCA_021015155.1. Classification (NCBI taxonomy): domain Eukaryota; kingdom Viridiplantae; phylum Streptophyta; class Magnoliopsida; order Magnoliales; family Magnoliaceae; genus Magnolia; species Magnolia officinalis. The sequence continues at coordinate 35,258,660 of JAJHSJ010000008.1, forward strand.
AATCTTTCAAATGCTCTGCCCCTTCCACCTTGGGAATAGAGAGGTGATTCTGTTCCGAAAACTCCGCAACAAAGTCCATAATGTCCTTTTTGAAGGTTTGTCAAGATTTCTTGAAGAACAAGATTAGAAAACCATCTAGGCCTGGAACCTTATCCCCACACATCGATCCAATGTTCGCTTTCGCCTCCTCTTCTATGATTGGAAGGTAGGAAGCTTCCTCAAGTTAACTTGTTGAATTCTAAATTGTCCAACCTAGGCATTTCCCACTGCTTTTCAGACAATAGCTTCTTGTAAAAAGAAACAATTGTGTCACAAATCTTATTTTTGTCCAAAGTGAGGGTCCCATCCACAATAAGGGATGAGATCCTGTTAGTGTGAGCTTGGGCGCTAGTAATGCAGTGAAAAAAAATCAAGTATTTTTATCCCATTCTTTGAGCCACATCGCACTTGATCATCGCCGCCATTTGATTTCCTCATCATTGGCCTAATTGGCATATCTGAGAGAGATCCACCCTTTTTTGTCTATTTTTAGTAGTCAAGCTTACAACCCTCTTCCAACAAATCAAGCTCGTTAATTTCTTCATAACATCTTGTCAAACTCTTTCTTCTTCCTAGAACATCTTTCCTCCATGCTTTGAGTTTCTCTTTTAACATTTTTAACTTTCTAGTAATTCTGAATCCTGTGTGGTCGTCTACAGAAAAGGAAGACCACCATTCCGCCACTAACTATTCGAACCCTTCCACTTCCAACCAAGTGGCCTCAAACTTGAAGGGCTTTGGGCCCCAATTCTCTTCCACCGCCTTAAGGACAATGGGGTGATGGTTGCAACACCAGGGAGGCCCTGCTGATGAACCAGGGGGAACTTTTCAATCCAGTCCGCTGAAATGAGAAATCTGTCCAGACACGACATCGAAGCATTAGACCAGGTACATGTGCCACCACTAATGCACCAGGGGACTGACCACCTCTGCTTGATACTGTCAAATTCCTCCCACAAATAATCTCACAAGTTGTTCTTACAAGGGTCATACACAACAAAAAACACCCATTGGAAACCTGGTATAGGATCGCACAACAGGACAAAAAGAGAAAAAGAACCCAGGAAGGAATCGACCTTATTCCAAACATCAGATTTACACGCAACCAAATTTCCCCAACTGCCCTTGTAACTTTAAAGGAAACCCAATCTAATTTTTTTTTTTTTTTTTTTATTCCCTAGATAGAGTCAAGCATACCTTTGTCGACAGATTGAAGCTTGGATTCTTGCATTGTGATAATGTCAGCTTTGGCCTCCTTGCACAATTTCTTGACCTGAGCCCTGCCTTCTTGGCGCTGCATCTCGGCTCTCTAATGTTCCAAGTCGGAATAATCATTGGTCACAACCTTTGCCTGACCTCACCCTTTTCCCTCAGCTTCCTTTGGCTTTAGACTCGTAATTGATAGTACGTTCTAAACTCATCAGCTCCCTCTATCCTTGGAGATCTCCTGGGCTTCAACATCTGACCTGACTGCTAACACTGCACTACCCTAGCTTGAATGAACTAATAGAAATCGTAGACGTCTTCATCGCACATTCTGAAAGATATCCTCATCAGCTCCCCCACTCTGACAAGGACATCTTTTGTCCAGTAGAATTGTTCCTTCGTGATTGACCACTTTCTTCTCTGCACCTTGGAAATTGCTTCAAACCTGTCCCCGTTGTATGGGCAAACAAAAGTTGAATCATCTCATATCTTCTCGGTGCAAAGAGGAGTGACGATGATGGCTTACTCCAAAAGATCTTCTTCCTGAGGCCTCGCTTCTAGAAGTATCTCCTGGGCTTTGGATCACTTGCTTCCTGGATCTCAGCATTTGTCTTTGCTCCATCTCTTTCTACCACTTCTGCCTGGTGGGCTGGGCCCACATCCAACTAGGCTACGACACTTCCTTACAAGAAGTTCACCAAAGCTGATTCCTCCAAAGACAACGATAGCTTGAGACCCCTCTAATCGACGCTTTGAGGGTTCTCCATAAATGAAATGGCCTTTTAAGCCTTGAAAGACAGTCTTCTCTGATATATGAAAATTGGGAGGGCTTTACACGAGAGGTCTCTTGATACAGGTGGGGAGTTATTTAAAGTTCTCACATGTGAGTAGTTAGTGACCGAGTGAGAGGGCAAAGAGACTAAGGCCATGGGTCTCGGTTCAGGGTCCACACATGCCTCGTGAAAGGAATGGTCCTCATCAATCATCATGCTACGTGTCCACTTCAGAAAGGTCACAGCTCAAAGCTGCTCCTGAGTGAGAAGAGTCTTAAATCATCAATGACCATCTTGTTTCGACATGTGTCCCCCCTAGCCGATGTAAGCTTCCAGCTTCGGCATTGATCGGCCGGCTCGAACTAGGCTTGGCTCTAAACCTCCAGCAGCCATCTAGTTTGAGGAGGAGCAAGCAATGGTTGGTGCTCCTGAATGACACCACCGCCACATGTTACCAAAAATGTCCCTCTCCCTACCAACCTTTTGCCCTCCAATCAAATTGGCGCACACACCCTCCTGGAAAACAGATGCCACAACGGAGCACCGACTTTGAACTCTGGAACTTGCAGAGTCATGGATTCCATGCCTCCCCGGCACTACCCCCACCTCCCGTAGGTTTCGGAAGACTCCCCAACCAAGCTAAAGACCCTTCGGGTTCCTCATGCTGCATCCACATCACCACCCATCTTTCCCCGATGACTGTTGTCACTGAATCTGAAATGAGCCGTGCCTAGCTCGACTCGGTTTAGCCAGCAACTTACCTTGGCTCGAATTCAGCTCGGCTTGGTTCGGTCAGCAGCTCGGGCCGAGTTCGAGTTGAAGTCGTTTAGTGCGAAAAAAGGGGCCTCGGCTGGGGCGAAACTAAAAGTTATTTATATATATATATATATATATATATATATATATAAAGTAAGGGGTTGTTTTATTATTATTATTATAAAAATAAAGTATACAAATCGAGTTGAGTCGAATCGACCCGAATCGAGTCGAGTTGGGGCTGAGCTTCGAGCCGAGTCGAGTTGAGCTCAGGCCACCTCAAGCTCTACTCGAAATTTTTTTGAACTCAATTACATAGCTTAGCTTGGCCCGAACCCATCTTTCGATCCGAGCCGAGTTGAGCTTATCCGAGCTGAGTCGAGCGAGTTAACTGAACTAGCTTGGTTGGTGTCCAGCTCTAACTCTGTCTCCTCGGCCCTTCTTATGCCTAACTCGAACTTTGGCCATCCCCATCTCCCTGCTCTTTGTCAGTGGGTTGATCATCACTGCTTCACCCAACATAAGAAGCAATCGCAATGAAGAAACTCCTAAACCAGAATACTAGAGGAATCTCCCATATGAAATAATTGTGCCTCTTCTTTCCCTAACATCGAGTATTCCTCCCATCTCCGGATTTGCAATATAGGGCCATCTTTATGTAAAGCTCCCGCCATTAATAGAAGTTCCACCTTCACTTTTGGCTGTAGACAAATTCAAACTTCATTGTAGCCAATCAGTTTAATTGAATACATCTCTGACGACAACCAGCAAGTTTCGTTGAGCCATTCGTTGATTTGAGAGATTTTTGCCCCTTAGCAATTGCAACAACCGAGCAGCGAAGGGATTCCCAGGACTTAGAGATCACCTCCTGATCTTGCTGGACCACCGACTCCGCGCTGATAGATTCAATCCCATTTTCCTATCTTTACTTGTTTCTCCTTAGGAATCCCCAACTCCTTTCCATTGTAATCATTCAGAGCTTCTTTCCCCAAAATAGCCTTCCTTGTAGGAAGATGAGCCAATTTTCGTGTTGAGGAGAGCGTTGTGTAGGCTGCCGAGCTTCCACCGTCTTCGGAACCCGCAACATCACAGTTGTGTTTGGGGTCTTTGCATTTGAGTTGCTTCCTCCTTGTTTCTAAGCTCGGGGCCAAACCACACTCTTTGTATTAAGAGCTTTCTCCCTCCAAAGCTCTCCCTGTGCAACATCTTCATTGCCTTAGCCAATTCCTCCTTTGAGCTCATTCGTACGAAAGTGAAGCCTTGATAGGATGCCGTGTACCTATCCCTTGACAACACAACCTCCATCATCGCTCCTGCTCCTCCGAATACCCTGGAGAAATTGATCGAAAGCCAACTGATGCAGGACATGAAATTCAGATATGATGTGCAAGATTTCAGGCTTAAGATCACGTTAGTTTAGAAACAATTACACAAATTCCATATCCCACACAAAAGTCCAAACATTCAATTAAGGGGAATCTATGTGGGTCCAGGCCTACACATGTTAGGGCTGGAGCAATAAAAATTATGAACCAAACAATACTCAAAGGGACATAGAAATCATCCACACATGCATGACAATCAATCCCTAATACAAGGAATTCACCAATTTCAAATCAAGGAACCCTAGGGTGAGAGAAAGGGTTGAAATTGAGGATATAGAACAATGTAGGGTTAGAGAAATTAGATTAGAGAAGAGTGAAAGAGAGGAGAAAAGAACCTGGAACCAGCTTGCGTGCGAGGACAGCAGGTGGTGGGGGCTGACCCACGTGTGCTAATGGCTGTCCGCACGTGCGTGGGGTCCACAAACCCAAAAAGGGCTCCCTTAGGTCTGGTCGGCCAGACCTGGGCTTCAAAACCCCTAAATCTCACGTTGATCTGACGAACGGCCTGGGCGTGGTGCTCCGCCGAAGTTCCAGCCCTCCTGCAGGGCTAAATTCTGGAAACTGGCTGTAGGGAGAAGATCTGCTGTAAAAGCTGATGAATTTGATGCAAGGATGGTTGTAGAAGGTGAGAGATATGGATGGATGAAGGTAGGGACGGATGGGGATAGATGAGGCTTCGCACCACGGTAGTTAGCCCTTCTAAAAGGGAGGGCTTCGCACCCACTTGAAATTTTCCATAACTTAGAGAGTAGAAAAAAACTTGTAGGAATTTTTATTAAACTTCAATGAATTAACAGAACTACAAGGGGTGCCTATTTATAGGGAAAACCCTATACCCCAAAACTCGCGGGATGTGCGCAACCCATTACTCGGCGATAAAGTAAACTAAAATAAAAACTAATCAAAGAAATCTAAAGCGTTCATGAAGTTCTAAATAATATAAATAAGCAAAACCTAAAGTATGAACTCAATCTGACTAGTGGGCCACGATCATGACATCCCATGATGGGTTTTTCTTGACTATTGGGCCCACTCTTTTGAATCAAACTTCGTCTTCTAATTAGGAGGCCTTCCCTGGATGTCGTCATCGAGCCAGATCGATGGTGGGGCCCTCCTTCGTATGTATGTACATGCGTAGGGGGGTGGCGTGCGTGCACGTGTGGGCGGCATGCGTGCGTGTGCTCGCACGTTGTTCCTATCAACTCTCCCCGGCTGCGAAGATTTCGCCACTGACGAAAGAAAACTCCTGAACCGCTCCAGGATGTCAGGATCAAGTCTCTGAAGCTCCTCCTCAGTGAGCCACGTGTTGTCGGAAGTTGGGCGTGACTTCCATTTATTCAGGTACTTCTGAAACCCACCGTCCGACGTTGAAACTATCTGATGGTCCAGGATATCCTCTATTTCCTCTCTGGGTCTGCGAAGGGTAGGTATGAGAATTAAATTCGCGGGCTATCCTCTGCTTGTTCAAAGGGCGAGATTTGGCCCGAATCACATACCTCCCCAGAAGCCTCAACTTGTCGCCCCCAAGGTATATTGACCTAAACCCACTCCTCCCCCTCCAGTCATCATGGAGGCTCCATCCTTTAAGGAGGCCCTCCTTCATCAGAATCCTTCTTGGCCTAGACAACCTAGTCATTACCAATCGTCTGACCTCTCTCCCATTCCTAACCATCAACCCACTAGCTCCGAACCCATTTCTACAAAGTTAGATGTTCTCATTTGTGTTAGTCTCGATAACTTCTACCGGGCCAGAGACGATCTCAAGGATACGATTGTTATTATGTGCAAAGAAGGCGCTTCTATTTCTCAGGTGAGAGACTGGATAACAGAAACAACGGGCTTTCGTCCGGGCAACTACAACATCAAACCGTTGGGCTACAACGAACTTTGGGCTAAGGTATGCCCTGGTATCAATCCAGAAATGCTTCTCATGGCGGGTCACCTACATTCTGGAGGGCCGGTGGCCAAAGTAATGAAGTGGGACGACATTCTCCATTTTTGGTATGGAGAATGTTTGGTTTCAAATTTGGGGAATTCCGTTGGAACTTGGGCATGATGAGTTCTTCATCTCAGTGGCCGCCTATGTTGGGTCATATCTCGAATTGGATTCCAAGACGAAGCTCGAGGAGGAAATTGGTGTTATCAGAGTCAGGGTTAGAAGGAAGAAGGGCTCTTCGCTGCCTTCGTCTGTTAAGGTCCTTGTCGAGGATCGTTCCCTTGAGTTCTCGGTCATCAGAGAAGTCCAGGATGAACCGGTCCCTCGGTGTGGTGATCTGTGGCGAATCAGAGAAGGTCCCCCTCCGGTGCCGATGGAGATTCTTCCGTCGTCCTCGGAGGCACGTGTACCAGCCCCATGCTCTAGCGGAGTACCTCCGTGGAACTATGACATTGCTACAGTTGCCATCGGATGGGATGATCGCGCCCTAGCTGCCCGGGTGACACGTGGAGTGATCGAGCCGGACTGACCGTCTTCTCCAGCAGCTGCAGGTTCTCGAGTGCTGTGCTCTCTGACGAGCAGTATGACTTCTTTGATGCGTGGCTGCCAGGTAGCAGATTTGGGGTCGAAGGACAAGTAGGCGATGAAATACCCGGGGGATAACTCCACGCGCTCGACGGTCCATAGGCCACGTCGTCAGGGGCAATTAATTGCCCGTCTACCTCTCCCTCTCCCTCTCCTTCACGTAACGTGGGATGCGTGTTGCATATTGCTTCTCATCCGAGCCTAGCCTCAGGCCACGTGGCTGATCTCCAGTGTATCTCCTCCAAAGCCTCTCTTAACCCGAGTGGAGATACTTGCTCGGGTTTGGACCCGATTTCTGTAGATAGCCTCTCGGCCATTCCACAACCCTTTCACTCCTCATCCACTTCTCATCCGTTAGCCATTACCTCGTCCAACTACGTCCTTCACCCTAGCGAACCTCATCTAGAATATCCCGATTGCTCCGACTCCCCTATTGTCATTTGGAAAACTCCCAACCTTCTTCTTTCTCCCTTGCATACCTCCAATCCGAGTCCCTACTTCGACCCTGACGTCGATTCTTCTGGGAGAGATGTCTAACTGCAGCTTTTCAGATTACCAGTCTCGCCGCTCATCCCCCCTTCCCCTTCTAATTCCTTCCAGCCCTCTGTTGATTCCTTGGAGCTGGGCCCGATCACGCTATTCCAAGACAACCTTTCCAGTGATGTCCTAGTGGCGGAACCTCTTCAGATGGTTGCTGATCCTCAGATCGAATCAACGCGCTCGGAAGGGAATAGGTCTGATCTCATTGCCAAGCTTCAGAATAAACGATGGATTAGAGAAGCCATCGGGAAGGTCGAGAGGTCTCTCGGTTTATCTTTCAAGGATCGTATGGAGGATTACATAGCATTATTTCAGTGCATAGAGAATAGAGGCAGACCTATTGAAGAGTCCAGATCTCCAGTAAAACATTTAGCCAAGATATCCAGCAGTCGCGAGCTTTAACGACTGGAAGCCAGTCCAGGGTTTATCTCAGCTTCGAAAGCCAAATCCAGGAGGCAGGGCAATTGGGAAAGTGTCCAGATCTCCAGTAATCAATGAAGATTATCTCATGGAATGTCAGGGGGGTGGGCTCCAAACATAAAAGGAGTCTGATTAAAGCCTCAATTAGTAGGAAAAATCCAGATGTTGTGCGTCTCCAGGAGACGAAGGTCTCTCTCTTCAAGGACAATCTGCTGGCTAACTTGTGGAGGGCGAATGACCCCAAGTGGTTCTCCTTGGATGTTGTTGGTAGCTCGGGTGGGATTCTTGTTGCGTGGAAATCTTCCAAGTGGGACCTCCTGTCCTCCTCAAGCAGCTCTTTTTCGGTGTCCGTCAAGCTTCAAGATAAGTATTTAAATTTCCAGTGTCTTATCTCTATCGTTTATGGGCCTAATATTGATTCCGCCAAGTCTGAGTTCTGGGACGAATTAACCCATGCTAGACAATCCTTTTTAGGTCCGTTCTATGTGGTTGGCGACTTCAACGTCATCCGCTTTGCGGAAGAACACTCTAGAAGGAGAAGGTCTTCCTTAGCAATGCTTCATTTCTCAGAGTGGATTCAGCATCAACATCTTATTGACCATTCGTTATTAGGAGCTAGGTACACCTGGACCAATGGCCGAAGGTCTCCTCTTCAATCCAGGTTGGATAGATTCCTTGTATCTCCTGATTGGATCGAGGCTTTTCCTTCTGTTCTCCAAATTGCCTTGCCGAGAACCACTTTAGATCATTGCCTGATCTTTCTGTCTGTAGAGGAAGACAACTGGGGCCCGAAACCTTTCAGGTTCAACTCTTCTTGGCTCCAGACTGATGGTCTCCGGCAAAAGATAATCGACTAGTGGTCAAGCTTCCAGGTGGAGGGTTTTGCAGGGCATAAGCTTCTTTGCAAACTCAGACTTCACAAAATCAAACTAAAGGAATGGCATCAGCAGGAAGTTCAGAAGAGAGGCCGAAGTCGAAGCCCTTCTATCCGAACTCCAGTGTATTGATTTGGAGTCTGAAGCTAATCCGATATCGTTCGACTCTCTTTCTAGGCGCATTACCATTATCCAGGCCATTTCGAACAGAGCTCTAGAAGAAGAAGCCTCCTGGAGGATCAAATCTAGAGTAAGATGGATTGCGGAGGGCGACAAAAATACTAAATTCTTCCATAATATGGCCAATATGCATGCCCGATCTAAGGCCATTCTCAGCATATTCGATAACGGAAACAGAATTGAGGACAAAAAGGTGATTAAAGACCTCGCCATTAACCATTTCGAAGACCTTCTGTCGTCTAAAAACTGGACCAGACTGCGCCTTGATAACATCTCCTTCAGCAAATTGGAGGTAGCTGATGCTGAGTTTTTGGATTCTCAATTCTCTGAAGATGAGGTCAAGGCTGTAGTTGACGCTCTGGGAGGGGACAAGTCCCCAGGGCCTGATGGATTTCCGATAAGCTTTTATCAGACCTTTTGGGAGTCTGTTCGTCAAGACGTCCTTCTCTTCGTCCAGGAATTTCACAGTAGAGGTAGATTATCAAAAGGGCTCGGAACTTCATTCATTTCCCTTATTCCAAAGGTGGCCGGGGCCAGCTCTTTCTCTGAATTCAGACCTATAAGCCTGATAGGGAGCCCCTACAAAATCCTCGCTAAAATTTTATCCTCTCGGCTATCAAAAGTTATAGGGAATCTCATCTCGCCTAATCAGAATACCTTCATCAAAGGAAGACAGATCACGGACGGAGCTCTTATCGCAAATGAAGTCCTCCATTCCTGCCACAGGTCTAAGTCGAAAGGTATTTTTTGCAAGTTGGATGTGGCCAAGGCATATGATCGCATTGATTGGGATTTTCTTCTCTATATGCTTACTCGTATGGGTTTTGGGGCCAAGTGGAGAAGGTGGATTGCTGCTTGCATCGGTTCGGCTCACTTCTCCATTATTCTAAATGGATCCCCTAGAGGCTTTTTTAAAAGCTCGAGAGGGCTACGACAGGGGGATCCCCTGTCCCCTCTTCTCTTTCTTATCGTCGGCGAGACGCTTTCTAAAATGCCGATCAAAGGGCAAGATTAAGGATCCCTCCGTGGTATTGCGATGCCTGGGTTGTCTGATCCCCTAACTCATATCCAGTTCGCTGACGACACCCTTATCTTCTCCGACTCCTTAGCAGAATGCATCGAGAATCTCCACACTGCCTTGCGCTGTTTTGAAGCGGTATCTGGCCTCAGGATTAATATGAGTAAATCGAAGATGCTTGGAATTAATGTTCCTTCTCAGACTTTCCAGTCTTTTGCAGCCACGCTTGGATGCCATATAGATACGTTCCCAACTTTTTTTGTCGGTCTCCCCCTCTCTGTGGGACCCCCGCCGAAATCTGTGGGATAAGGTCATCAGCAAGTTCCAAAAGTATCTGGCCACTTGGAAATGCCGATACTTATCTATGGGAGGTCACCTTACTCTTATTAAAGCAGCCCTTTCTAACCTTCCCCTATACTTCATGTTGCTGTTCAGATGCCCAGGCCCGGTTCTAAAGTCCATCGACAAAATTAGAAGATATTTCCTGTGGTTCAGTAAGGAAAACTAGAGGAAAATTCATCTGCTAGAATGGAAGGAAGTATGTAAATTGTTCAGGCAAGGTGGTGCCAATGTTAAAAATTTGGAAGTCATGAACATGGCGCTGCTAGGTAAATGGTCTTGGAGACTAGGCTTTGAAAAGGAGGCCCTCTGGGCCTTGATTATCAAAGGCAACTATGGCTCTTCCCAAGGTGGATGGTGGCCTAAAGATTCTTCGTACTATAAGGCCTCTCATATCTAGAAAGGTATTCTTACAGCTAAGAATCTAGTGATCGAGAATAACAACTATGTTTTGGGCAACGGCTCTTCTATTCTGTTCTGGGAAGACCTATGGGTAGGGGAAGAACCACTTAAATTTCAATTTCCTCAAATCTATCGGCTTTCTCCCGATAAAGATATCCTCATCAATAGATGCTTCTCTCTCACGCCTGCTTAAACTGTTTGGGATATCAGATGTTCCAGAAATCTCAATGACAGCGAATTTGGGGAGTTCACGGCTCTTCAGGACTGCATATCTAAGACAATGCCTCATAGCAGCCAGCCCGACAACCTCGTTTGGAAGTTAGAGAAATCAGGATCCTTTTCCATCAAATCTCTTTACTCCTATATCTATCCTGCGTCGTCCCCTTCGCATGACGTTACCCCGTTCATCTGGAAGTACCCAGTTCGTCCTAAGTTCATTTGTTTCGGCTGGCTAGCGGGTCGCAATAGAATCCTTACTATTGACAACCTGTCTAAGAGAGGCATGCAGATTGTTAACATCTGTCTTTGTAGCATGCGCGAGGCAGAGTCCGTGAATCACCTGCTGGTCCATTGTTCTTTCATTTCTCAAATCTGGGCAGATTTTTGTTGGAGTTTTTCGGTTAGTTGGTGCGTTCCAGATTTGGCCGCCAATCTCCTGTCTTTTTGGAATGGTCTCAAGCTTAGGAAAGACAAATCTATCATCTGGTGCATGGCTATTCTAGCTATTTGGTGGGCCATTTGGGAAGAAAAAAATGAAAGATGTTTCGATGATAATTCTTCTTCTGTTAAGGCAGTGGGATCCAGGGCTAAAAAGATGGTGATCGAATGGGCTACAAACGTCAAGGATTTGTATACTTCTGATCTTAGTTTTTTAGGTTTTTTAGGCTGCTAGGGGCTTTCTACTATCTCAGCAGATTTGCTTCTCTCTTTTCTCTCCTGTTTCCTGTTTCCTTTTTTTTTTTTTTTTCCTTTTCTTTGTATCCCTTTTCCTTTTAGTTTAATGATTTTCAGTTTGTTGCCTTAAAAAAAAAAGGGTAGGTATGGGAGGTAGAGGCTGGGAAGAACGGTCGAGAAGAGGCCATGGTTCAAGGGATAAATCTGGGGAATCAGGATGGGTGGGCGAAGGGTCGGACAAAGTATCAGTGATCCCCTGAAAAGTAACTAGATCCTCCATGTTGAATGTGGAACTAATTCCCATGGAAGGTTGAAGATCTACCTCATACACATTGAGACTGTTTCGTTTTATAATTTTGAATGATTCAATGCTACACGCGTGTAACTTACGAACGGCCCCTGAAGGGTACTGCTCGGGCTTGATGTGGACCATCACAGAGTCCCCAATATTGAATTCTTTTAAACGTCTATGTTGATCTGCAGAAAATTTTCAATGTTCATTATTAGTAGTGATCTTTCGCCTGATTTCTTGATGCAATGAATGTATGTGATGCATAAAAGATTCTGCGGACTCTGATGGCCTATGGGACAATGACATAGGGACAAGATCAATAGGCTTCTTAGGCTTGTAACCAGTGACGACTTCAAAAGGACTTAGACATGTGGACTTATTGACAGAACTATTGAATGCAAACTCGGCTATGGGTAGTACGGTATCCCATGTCCTGATATGCTCCCCCACTAAACATCAAAGTAAACTCCCTAGGCTCCTATTAACCACCTCGGTCTGGCCATTGGTCTGAGGGTGGTAGGCAGAAGAAAATTGGAGCCTAGCATTCATCATGTGCCATCGAGTCTTCCAAAAGTAATTATGAAATTCAGGACATGAAATTCAGATATGATGTGCAAGATTTCAGGCTTAAGATCACGTTAGTTCAGAAACAATTACACAAATTCCATATCCCACACAAAAGTCCAAACATTCAATTAAGGAGAATCTATGTGGGTCCAGGCCTACACATGTTAGGCTGGAGCAATAAAAATTATGAGCCAAACAATACTCAAAGGGACATAGAAATCATCCACACATGCATGACAATCAATCCCTAATCCACGGAATTCACCAATTTTAAATCAAGGAACCCTAGGGTGAGAGATGGGGTAGAAATTGGGGATTTAGAACAATCTAGGGTTAGGGTTTGGGAAATAAGATTAGAGAGGAGAAAAGAACCTGAACCAACTTGCGTGCGTGGACAACAGGGGGGGGGCTGACGCACGTGCGCTGATGGCTGGCTGCATGTGCGTGGGGCCCACGAACCCAAAAAGGGCTCCCTTGGGTCTGGTCAGCCAGACCTGGGCTTCAAAATCTCACGTCGATCCGACAAACGACCTAGGCGTGGTGTTCTGCCTAGGGAGAAGATCTGCTGCAAAAACTGATGAATTTGAAGCAATGATGGTTGTAGAAGGTGAGAGATATGGATGGATGAAGGTAGGGACGGATGGGGATAGATGTGGCTTCGCACCACGGTAGTTAGCCCTTCTAAAAGGGAGGGCTTCACACCCACTTGAAGTTTTCCACAACTCGGAAACTCAGAAAGTAGAAAAAAACTTGCAGGAATTTTTATTAAACTTCAATGAATCAAAAGAACTACAAGGGGTGCCTATTTATACGGAAAACCCTATACCTCAAAACTTGCGCCATGTGCGCAACCTATTACTTGGCGATGAAGTAAATTAAAATAAAAACCAATCAAAGAAATCTAAAGCGTTCATGAAGTTCTAAATAATATAAATAAGCAAAACCTAAAGTATGAACTCAATCCGACTAGTGGGCCACGATCATGAGATCCCATGATGGTTTTTCTTGACTATCGGGCCCATCTTTTGAATCAAACTTCGTCTTCTAACTAGGAGGCCCTCCCTGAACGTTGTCATCGAGCCAGATAACCGGTGGGGCCCTCCTTCGTTCGTACGTACGTGCGTAGGGGGGGTGGCGTGCGTGCGCGTGTGGGCAGCGTGCGTGTGCATGATGTCCCCATCACCAACCCTATGAGAATCCCTCAACATAAAGGGTTGAATAGTCCAATAGAGGCAACCTTCTTCCCCCCCCCCCCCAATCACTTCATTCTTCCGTATCTAGTCCATTATTTCCGCGTCTTAAATTGCAAGAATCATGCTATTTCAGAACTCAGGCGGGCCACAATGTACCCACATGATGGACGATCCATGACGAAGGTGGGACCCACATGATGGATGGTGAACAATAAAGATGGGTCCCACATGATGGAGGGCCCACATCAAAATGTGGCCTCGCATGGACTATATACATCAAGTGGGCCCCACATGATGGGCGAACCATAGAAAAGGTGGGACCCACATGATGCATGGTGGACACCAAAGGTTGGTCCACATGATGAACGACTCATATTGAAGGTGCCCCTCACATGATGAATGGTCCCCGTCAAGGTGAGCTCACATAATGCACGGTTCACATCAAAGGTGGGCTCCACATGATATATGACCCACATCAAAGTGTGGCCCAACATGATGGACCATTCATGTTAAGTGGGCCCCACTTGATGGACGGTCCACATCAAAAGTGGGATCCACATAATGGATGATAAACATCAAAGGTGGGTCCACGTGATGGATGGTTGACATCAAAGGTGGCCCACACGATGACCAATCTGTATTGAAGGTGGGGCTCCACATAATGAATGGTCCACATCAAGGTGGCCGACATAATGGACGGAGTGGACCTCACATGATGGATGACCCACATCAAAGTGTGGCTCCTTGTGATGGACAATTGACATCAAGTGGGCCCCACCTAATGGACGGTCCACATCCAAGGTCTTGCATGATGGACAATTTATATCCAAAGTGGCCTAACATGATGGGCGATCCACATAATGGGTGCGCTCCACACGATGGATGGTGGACATAAAAAAATGGGCCCCACATGATGGACAACCCACTTCGAAGGTAGGGCCACACGATGGACACATCAAATGTCGATTCCACGTGATAGGTATTGGACATTGAGGGGCCCCACATAAAGGACAATTAGCATTGATGGCGGGTCTCACATGATGGATGACTTACATCAAGGTAGGCCCCACATAATAGATGGTCCACATCAAAAGTCAACCCCTAATGATGAATGGTCCACATCCAAGACAAGCCTTGCATGATGCGCGGCCCACTTTGAAGGTTTGGCTCACACAATGGACGATGCACATCAAAGGTGGGTTCCACATGATGGAGGATCCACATCCAATGTCCGACATAATGGACAGCCCAAATGTCTTAAAACATGAAGGTTGTAGCCATCCATTCTTTTGCCATTTGGGGCATGATCAATCTATGATGAGATCCACCAAAACAACCATTTGGATTGTTCTTATAATGGAGTTGTAATCTTTAAAAGTGACATTAACTACCCCTAGAAGGAGCTCATAGTTGAAGGTTTTACCAAACATGCTTAATTCATATAAGAGCTTTTTAATGTTTTAAAAACCTGATTTTACCAAACGAGCTTATTTAAAACAAGAGCTAGAATAAAAAGAGCTTGTTAGAGTAGCTCTTATTTGAAAAGCTCTTATTAGATTCAAGTAGAGATGCCAAATGAGCCCTTACTCTATGCGTAGAAAAGTTTGTCCTGATAAAAAGAAGTAGAGGAAGGCTAAGTGTACTCTGGCTAGTGCACTACTTTTGGCACTTGCTTTACACATGGCAATGAAGCTCACCTGTTGGAGATTGGAGCGGCTCATCAGGAATCCAAACTGTGTAAGATGCCTTGCTTTTAAAAAGAAGAAGCTGATTTAGTCATCAAGTGGGCAACACATGCACAAAAAAAGGAATAGTTAGGAAAAATTGACCAACTGTCCACATTCTATGTACTCGTGTGGGTCACCTGATGACCAGATCAAACTATTTTTGAGACATGGTGGAGAGTGGGGATATCCTGATGAGCAGGTCTGTTCTTGCACCTGTGCCTCATTACCACGTGTGTGAGCCAAGTTCTGAGAGAAAAGTGTACATGCTCGAAATGCACTTAGCATTGCACAAAGAAGTCAGAATGACAGCAGAAAGAGAGAATTCCATCATAAAAGCTGTTTCATCATGTCTTCCACATGTATAGTCCAAAGGAGAAAAACCATGTCTTCTACATTGAGTCTTACACATTTATCTGGCACATGTTGTCACTTTGTTATTTTTTGTTACACAACACTATTTAGAATGGTTAACCTTAATGAGTGTTTTCTTGTACTCATTATTGGAATTGAAGAACTTTGTGCCTGTGTCCGTTGTTTGTTCGTGCTTTTGAGTTTTGAGTGTTATTCTTAGAGCCTGTGACCCAGTTTGATCTATTATTGTTGTTTTTTGCTAACGCCATCTGGTCCTGTTTTTGTATATTTGTTATCCCCTTGGTTTTTTAGGAATAACTTACTATGTAGCTTGAAAGTTTTTTGCATTGTTTACTTGTAAAAGTGCAATTACTTCACACTATTATGAAGTAGATACAATGATCTTCTAATAGTTTTGATGAAATGCAGGCTGGGTTTGTAAATTCCCTTGTGTTTGCGAGATCCGGGCGCTTCATTGTAGCTGGAGTTGGACAGGTGAGTTTACTCAATTATAATTCTTGTATTTGTATCTAGGTTTTCTCCACATTTGGTTCATTGTTTTCATTCAATCAGGCCATATATATATATATATATATATATATATATATATATATATATATATATATATATATATATATATATATATATATATATATATTGCACGTGCCCTAGGATGCGCGGAGGATGCTATACCCCTGTTACCAGATATATGCGCTCACCACCATTACCGATACGGGGGCGTTGAAATTTTTTTGCCAGAAAATTTCTGAAAAAATATTTAGAAAATCCAGTATAATGTAAATATTCCAAATGCGTATTTACTTTTTGTTTTGAACATGTTTATAGTAGTGTAACGGTCCATGCTTTGGTGAGAGTGTTGTATCTAGTTGTCTGGTAAATTTATAAACATGGTTTATGTGTCTCTAATATTTACACATCACAATTAAACATTAGATTAGAAATTGAAAAAAAGGCATAAATACTATTATTATTATTATTATTATTATTACTATTATTATTATTTGATTTCTTGAAAAAATGGCCCTCAGAGCTTCTATTCACCCAAATCGCTTCATTCTACAGTTTTACTATAGTAAGAGTGGTCAAAATATGCTGTAGAATAATCTAGGAAAGTTTTTGGGAAAATGACGAGAAAAATGGATTTAAATAGAAAAAAGTGACTGTTTTTCAACTGCTCCGTAATGGCTGATACAATCCCAAAAAAACCAATTTCCCTGTTTCATTCCCGTATCGCATTACGGTCATGGCCATTACCTATATGTATCGGCCTTTACGGCCATGTCGTAACAGATGCAGAACAACTTGCCTATGTAAGGCTTGTTAGATTCGTAGTGATGCAGTATCCCATACGGCCATTTTTCATAATGGATTGATTCAGCCTCTGTAATTTGTAATGGAGTTGACCATTTCCTTTATGTAATGGCTGATATGATTGTAACATAGCCGTTTTCGAATATCATGACAGTGATGTGTGTGGCATATGAACCATTCAACAAAAAAAGAAGAAAGATGTGTATGTGGCATATGACCCGTTCATATGATGCATTCCCTCGAGGACCCCCAAAAGTGAGCCAGATACACCATCTGGAATAGTGGAAAATTACACCTAAAACCTATAAAATCTCTTGGTCGAGGCCCACTTGAGTTTTGGAATGGCCTGAAAATTTGTCAGCCCCTTCATCCAGGTGGGTTGCTTGCTATGAATTGGTTGGATATTGGGATGACATGAACATCTTGGTCTGCCCCATAGGAACCAATGGTGGATGTTCAACCTCCATTGTTCTTTTGCTTGGCTCACCTTGGTCATGGATTGGGATGGTTTTTGGGCTCTGGTTCTTAAAGGGGTTAATGCACCTGATGGATGTGGTGGATGCCTGGCACATCAAGGTGGGCCCCATGGGACACTTGTCATGCCTGTGATGGGTGAACATACACAACTGCATTTCAGATGTCTCGCCCAAGCCGGCTGGAAGCTCGATTAATAAATTGGCCAAGCCGTTGCATAGGTTCTGCAAAATTTTCTATTGAGGCTCAACATGAGCCTGATAATGCTTATAATGTTAACGAATTGTCTAGAACGAGGCAAAGCAGGAGGAGAATTAGCAACTATTTACTTTATCTAGAGAAAGGAGGAAGAAATGTCTGAAATGCCTTGCCCGTCTTGACTATTGTCTAGGAGGAGGCAAAGCAGGAGGAGAATTAGCCAATATGTGCTTTATTTGTAGAAGGCAGGAAGAAACGAGTGAACTACCTTGTCCCTCTATAACCATTATTTGGTTCCCTCATGGAACTTCTCATGTCCCTCTATGACCATTGTTTTGGTTCCCTCATGGAACTATGGTTCATTCAGCAATTTGGATCCCTCCGTCATTTCTGCTTTTCACCAGAAACACGGGAGTTGGCTTGTCACTTGAAACACAATGCATTCACCAGAAACACGGGAGTTGGCTTGTCACTTGAAACACAATGCATTCCATTTGCAAGTGCTTTGTAGGGCTGATTGGTACTAGGGATTCAGTGTTGTGGATCCTTTAGTGCTTAAAGAAGGTTTGAGAATCTTTTCATCGCTCCTTTCCTTTCATTAGGTGGGCCTCTACTCTGGATTCTGAGTCATGGACACTTGCATTCATATTTGATGAAATTCATGACTTCTGTATGTGGTCCGATGTTTCTTTTAACCACGTCTATAGGAAAAGGTCAATGAGTGTACAGGTAAGGTCTTTTGGAAGGGCTCATGAATACAGGGGTGCCGTTGCTAAAAGAGTAGGGGTTCCACATGCCTATGGTTATGTCGGGAACTTGTGGCCCTGGATTGATGCAAATTTAGAAGGGGTTAGGAACTTAGTTAAAATCAGGGGGATCTTTGTGGAGTATGCAACCGGGGCAAAGGCCCATCAAATGAACAGTGCATCACTGAGACATGGGCCTCATTTGTCTAAAAGCTTAAAGACTTGTGGATAATAGCAGCACGTGGGTTGAGGATGGGATAGTTCAACTTAGAATACAAAATGTAGCTTTGAAGCCATTAACTGGAAACAGGCACTGGATGTTTCCAGCAGAGAGCATAATCATGGATTGTCTTTGGCAGGATTCGAATTGAAATGTAAGATTTTGACATCTCTTATGTGATTCATTCCATATTTACACAATTGCTTTTGTTATTGTTTGAAGTTATTTTCTTCTTTTGATAGTGCTTCCCCCCCCCCCCCCCCCCCCCCCCCCCCCCCCCCCAATAATTTGCTACACATGCCTATTTCATTTGTTTTAGTTTTGGAGGGGGGTGTAAAACCTTGCATTCTTCCAATCCAAAAAGTAGACAAGCAGGGGTGAATGCTGCAAAAAGTCGCGGTTGTAAATTGTGACTCTCCCATTGAAATATATGATTAAAACTGATGTTTGAGAACAATCGTAAATGCCTTTTTTTTTTTTTTCATCAGGAGCCACGCCTAGGAAGATGGGGACGGATTTCGGCTGCTCGGAATGGAGTTGCTGTGCATTCCCTTGCTCTTTCAGAAGAGGGTATATGATGAACCTGGCTTTTGAAAATTTCACAATTTTGACTAAAGCTAGTGCTTAGATAATTTTAAGCTTGGGGAATTCCCCAATTTTGGGTGATCAAAATGTTTCTTTTGCACTGCTGCCACCATGGCATTTCTGTCCCGCTCAGATGTCTCGTATCATTTCACGTTTCATCGGGGGAAAAAAATGTAGTCATCTTTGATATGCAATATACTTGGTTTTGTGGCTTAGAAATCAATGCCCCCTCTTGGGAAGCAAAATCGTTAAAGAGGTTTTCTCAGGTCTCATTTAGCACCAGAAATTCTAGGCAAGTTGCACTGGAGATTGAAGAGGTAAGTTATGGCACGTATGCAGGGTAACATATTGAGTGAGAGAGTGAAGATTAACTGAGATATGCCTCGTCTGTCAAGAGATCCCATGCAACAATTGGAATGGGCTACCGTGGTGTGTTTTTCTTCCATCAAACCTGTTAATCAGGCTCAACTCATCAGGAAGAAGAGAATAGAAAAATAAGACTGATACAAAACTCATGCAGGCCACACTGTGTGAAGCTTCTAGAGGTTTTGGATTAGCAATTTTACATTGTTCCCATTGTTTGGCAGGTTTTGGATTAGCAATTTTACATTGTTCCCATTGTTTTGGCTCCTATACTTTTTTTAATTTGCCTTACCTTTTGTAGGTCCAAATATATTTGTCACCTGATGGGGGTGGATTTTACACAAACAAGATGGACCCTACATAGTGTGAGTGTTTTGCAAGGTGTCAATGGTTTTGGCCTCTCAAATGGTGGTGCATGATGGGTGTATGGTTTCCACCTCTCAAATGGCGGTAGAAACTTTGGTACTACATTATGGGTGATACACAAGCAAACACGAATTTACTTAAAAATTGCATACAAATAATACAAATAAATCGAATTAAACTGTTCAAATTGTGGTTCCCAATTTAGCTGCATCACGAACGAACCAAACATTATGCTTATGTTTTTTAGCTATACGCTTGGTGAACATTTTAGTGGACTGCTACAAACTTAGATGATCAGCTGTCCTATTTCATCAAACAAGTATCCATACACCAAACAGAAGGTTAGGACTGTGGACCAATGTAATTCCGGGATGCCTCTTTAGTGACAGAGGCCTGCATTTGAATTGCCTGCAACCATGGGCTATAGAATTCGTAGAACTGTACACGAGTCGAACCGCGTCGAGCTTGGTTCCGTCCTTGAGCCTGATTAACCAGCTTGGCTCGGTTCAGTCAGCTGCTTGGGCAGCAGCTCGAGTCAGGTTCAAGCCTGTGTGACATTTTTTCAAACACAGATCTTCGATCTTCCACTCTTCAAATGCAAATCAGCTATTTCATCAAACACTAGGCAAGCAACACCAAGATAAAGCCCTGAGGGCAGTCTTTCAATGATTTTTATTTTTATTTTTATTTTTATTTTTATTTATTATTATTATTTTTGTTTATTTGGTTTTTGTTTATTCGATCTTCACTTGAATATCCATTTCGAGAATACTCGGATATGATGGTAGTACAAAAAAATAATAATTTGTTGATGCATTTCATTAAACACTCGGCAAGCAACGTCAAGATCAAAATGATTGAGTCAACGAGCTGACTCGATCTGAGTTGAGTGGAGCTTGGGCAAGCTCGAACTCAGCTTGAAAATTTTTTGAGCTCCAAAAACCAGATCAACTGAGTCCGAATCCAGTTTCAAGCTGAGGCAAGTCTAGCTTTTTCGAGTCAAATCGAGCGAGCTGACCAAGCTAACTCGACTTGTGTACGGCTCTAAGAATTCCTTGTATCCTTGACATGGCCTAACGAAAACCGTTATGTGTGTCATCTGTGTATCAGCAGTAAAAAATAATTTGTGTCCATGTTTTAAGGAGTGATTTGGAATAAGTTGAAGGCTCTAATATGGCATGGGGAAATTGGAGGGCCCAAAATGATGTGGATGAAGGCAGTAAGAAAAGACTTGATGACTTACTACTCTCTTTTAATGTCCATGTTTGAAGGAGTGATTTGGAATAAGTTGAAGGCTCTAATATGGCATGGGGAAATTGGAGGGCCCAAAATGATGTGGATGAAGGCAGTAAGAAAAGACTAGATGACTTACTACTCTCTTTTAACAGAAGGTTTGACCATTTGATAAAGTGGAATGGCAGAAAAATGATTCACGTGCCCTATTTCAATCAATTGGGATGAGGCATAAGATGATGACTACGATGATTTTAGTTGGGTTAATGAGAGTTAATGTAGTCGTGTACAATTTGGCTGCGTATGTGTATCAACGAACTCCACTTTTGTAAGTTTTGAGATATTTTCCATGAGAAATTATCATTTATGGTTCACATAGAGACGCTTCTTGCCTGCAACTTGTCATGCGTACGAGATATGCTCTCTGTGGAAAAAGATGGGCCATAGAATTTTACCTTTTTTTTTAAAAATTATTTATTTATTTCACTCTTATAATTTCCATATGATAGTGGATTCTCATGCATATCAGCTTGTCATGATGAACCATACAAATCTTGTGTTTTCTTGCAGATTATGGTTGCATTTAATTTTCTTCATTTAGTTGCACATGACTCTTGGTGTTGGTAATTATTGGTTGTGCAAACAAGGTGTTCGTGATTTTGCTTAAATCAATGACTAGTTTGTAAGTGGTGGTGTTGGTTGCTACAAGTGGTATCAGAATTCCTGGGATTTGTGTAACACTTGTGGGAAATGTGTAATAGTAAATTTGAAATGGAGAAATTCGATGGTGGGAAGGATTTTTTTTTCTTTGAAAATTTAAAGTTCGAATTTATTAGTACAACAAGGGCAACACAAGCCGTTTTTAGGGAAGGCAAAGAAACCAGAACTTATGACAAATGATGCTTGGGAGGAGATGGATCTTAAAACTTTATCAACCATTTGCTTATATCTAATGGAAAAAGTTTTGTTCAACATGATGAGTGAAAAGTCTATGGAAGATTTGTGCGCAAAGCTAGAAAGTTTGTATCAAACCAAATCTTTTTTCCGATCGAAGTCAGAGGGGAATTATGAGAAAAGTACTGGTTGAAAATGGGGCAAAATCGTTTATATGAGAAATCATTGTTGGCAAATAAGGGGTGCCGAATCGATAAAAAACTCCAATTTGATTAAATAGAAGAAAATTTTCGAATCTAAAAATGAAGTAAATCAAGCATAGTGGATTTTGGTATCAACCAGTAGTGAGTTGTTGATGGCCTCTGCTTTGTGATCTCGAGTTGTGAAGCAGAGGGCTGCGAGCTGCCGGTGACTTGGAAGCCGCTCAAGTTCTTCGATCATTCAAGCCATTCAGCCTGTCCCCTTCGATAGAGGACAGCATGTTGTTCATGGAGCCGGATGTCAAAATCACCACGGGCAGCACCGAGGTGAGCATGGTGAATTCCACCTTCTTAGCTGGCTAGAAAAGGAAGTAGGCAGCTTCTGCTGAGCACCGATGGCTTTGGACGTTCTGCATTTTCAATCTCTCACTTGATTCTCTGGTCAAGGTAGCGTAGGTTCGGTGATCATCATAGTGGTCCTGTTCTTCTTCTTCTTCTTCTTCGGAGAAGGTGTCTGCTGAGGAGGCACCTGTAGAGAAGGGCATCGGTCCGGATCGGATCGGATTGGGTCCAACTCGATCCGATCCAAAATCTCAATGGCCTGACCCAAACTCGATCTGATGCGGGACTGAGTCTAGGTCACCTGACTCGGACCGATCCGAAATGTGCATTGCCGGATCTGATCCGAGTCCGACTCGGTCAGGAAAACTGAGTCGGATCGGTCCAGATTTATTATTATTATTATTATTTTTGAAAATTTTAAAAAAAAAAAACATTTTTTTTTGAAATAGTAAAAAATACTAACAAAATGGTAGTGCTTTGTGATAAGTAATGCTAATATGCCCACTTTGAAAATTGAATTTTGGTGCTTTGTGCCCATGGATTAAACAACAAGACAACAAATCCATGATCCCATATGTTGTATTAATCTTACTGTGGACTGACTAGAGTAGAAAACCTAACGAAGCCATCTTATCCATCCAATTGATACGTATGACGGGAAAGAACATTGCTAACAGTGTGCATTGAAATGGAAAGAAATGATCCAACAATTGGGTAGGTCGGATTGTATAGTTTTATGAAAATCTAACATGCACATTCTAAGATAAAATGTAAAAAGAAAATAAACCATGTCCAAAATCAAAAGTACAAATGGACCTAACAATTAACATGTACATACTGATTACTGAGTCATAGATTAGGTAAAACTTTCATATATTCAATACCCTCTATATGATGAATGCCTTTGTGGCATGTAACTAGATGAACCTTGTCCATAATAGTAACTCCATCCTCCACCTCTA